>ML793774.1:275752-303134 GCA_009831015.1 Picea engelmannii
GGGTTTGTGGGATTGTAGCATGATAAATACCTGTGATTGCTTTGTGATGATGAGGATCTTGATGGAAGGAATGATTTTGATGATGTGTTGTAGTGATTTGTTGTCGGAAGTCATTTAGAGCCTCAACATTGTATTTTGGTTTAGATATGGATCACACTCTATGGCATTTTGCTATATTCATCTTTACATGTTCTATACATGAGCAAACTTTGCAGATTTGGTATATAATGGTTAGGATATACGTCGTTGTCTAAAATATATACATTTTTAATTAAAATTTGAATATTTTATGCATTTTTTATTTGATTTTTCTCCCAATTCTAGTGTGGTTCCTGGCTTGGTTTGAGATTTTGGCTTTTCCTGTTCCGGTTCTAATAACTTTGCACCTGACATGACATGAGATGCTAGTTCATATGTTCAAAAGTTGATATGATGTTCAATATAGAAATGTTACGCCCTGTGTTCATTGTTTAAACTTGGTCAAGGAGCAAAAGATTAAACTTCTACAACTATTCTTTTATATGGAAAGATTTAAAATATGAAATGCTTCGACGCAAGATTCAATAATCCAATAAAGTTATTATTAAACTTGTACTATATTCTAGAAAATTGTTTGTCATTCTAAACCGCGGAAATTTGTTTAAGAAATAAAATTTGCATCATAAGTTCTCTAAAAGGCATTTCTTTGTTGTGTTGGTTCTACTAGAATTTAAGCCTACTTGGAAGCTCGGTTGCTTCCTCTTCTTCACAAAAGGGAAAACTTTGAGAAACTAAACTAACATTAATTTAAATTTATGATGCCGCCCACAAAATGTGGTGGTATAAAAGCACCACCTTTACAAAGTAGACCTCTGAATGCTTAGAATTTGTGTAGCATTTGTAATTTGACATCAATATTAAACGATGGAGACAATTTTCATGATTATTTGTGTTAGGCTTTGTATTTTTGACTTAGATGGTCACTACCAACTCTCAAATTTAGAATGTGAGTTATTTCTCTTTTGCAATCTTGTTACAAAGTTGCTTTTCCATGAGGTATTAGTTCAAATGTGGGATTATTTGTGTTAGGATTTGCCTTTTTGACTTAGATGGTCGCTATCAACTCTCAAATTTGGAATGTGAATTATTTCTC
This sequence comes from Picea engelmannii, assembly GCA_009831015.1. Classification (NCBI taxonomy): domain Eukaryota; kingdom Viridiplantae; phylum Streptophyta; class Pinopsida; order Pinales; family Pinaceae; genus Picea; species Picea engelmannii. The sequence continues at coordinate 276,885 of ML793774.1, forward strand.
TTTTGCAATGTTGTTGCAAGGTTGCTTTTCCATGAGGTATTAGTTCAAATGCAGGATTCATCACATTTTCTTTCTACTTTCACACATCAAGGATGGTTCAAACAATTTGAACCAATTGGCATGCATGTAAATGCCCATATGTGCTTCGAATCCAACTTGAAAGCATTTTCTCCAACTTACTTTCATATTTTGAGAGGTTTGGCTTTTAAACCTCTTTGGATAAGTATAATGATGTTGGGTCTCCAACTTTGAATGTCTATTAAATCCTATATCAATCACGCCTTCCAATTTTCTTTTTGCATTTTCTCATAAATTTGTTTTAGTTTCTTTGTAAAACTCACATTCCAAAGTTTATCTTTTTGTCCCTTCTCATTTCCTTCCTATGGATTTAAAAAGTCAAACCAAGTGGGCTTGTAGTAGAACCTCCAAAAATGCTTCAAATAGATACATCTATGTTGAATCATGTATTATTCAATCGTAGTTATGTATAGTATATGAAAAATATTCAATTCATGCCTTGGGACATTGATGATTGCGAATGCCCAATAATTGTACTAGTGTTAAATGTACCCTCTTGAAATGACCATCTATTTGAAGATGAAACATTGTGCTTCTTTTACATTATGTTCATTTATGACCATAATGTATTCTAGAAGCAACTTTAAAAAGTATTATTTCTATTTGAAATAATTGAAGCCAACCCAAGTGCACCCATACAAGTGAAGAACAATTTGGCTACTTGTGAGCATGTAGTTACTTTTTTCACATGGAATAGAAATGACATTTTGTTGAAATAATATGCAATTTTTTTATAAAACAATGGTTACAAGTATATTTCAAGAAACTTTGTTATGGTTTGTTAGAAAACAGGATCGCGGAGCAATAAAATAAAACAAATGCGGAAATAAAATACATAAGATACACAATACAATAGAGACACAAATATACGTGGTTCACCTAATGTGGGCTACGCCCATTAGAGAAATTGCCAAATCCTTCCTTTTTATTATCCAACAAAATGAAAGTATACAACCTACAATACACTCGCTGTAATTTCCTCTTCTTTTTCTCACAATCTCCTCTCTCAGAATACAATATTCCCATACATACACAACCGCAATGTAATTCCCTCGTAAAAGAGGGTTGTTTTCTAGGGAAAAAAACCCTAAAATAACTTCTACCGTCAGATCCGCGACTTTATAATGAGTGGTTTAGATTAATTACGGAATTACAATATTTTACAAGACAAATTTTCTTTTGGGGGCTTTGCCTCCGAACCCCCATCGGGGGACGTTGCCCTCGAACCCTCGTTAAGGCTTGTTGGCCCCAAGACCCCCTAGCCAGGGGGATGAGCCCCCCAGACCCCACAGGGGGGGCAAGCCCCCTCTACACCTGCCCCCACGTGGAGGGGTGTACAGTCTTCATGGGGTATAAACATGACTAAAACCAAAGACCTTTGAAGCAGAAAGATAATTAGGTTGCACAACCACCAATGGCCATCCTTGGACAACGTTGATTTCAGGGCACTGAGGTTTTTCTTATGAGATCCAAAAGACAAGGCATTTCAAACCAACCAAAGAAAATATGCTTGAACAATAATAAAGTCTCACTCAATTTGTAGGTATGGATTTTTACAAATTGACCTAACAGAGACATAAAAATTATAGAGTATTCTAGAAAGAAAGCATTGCTTAGGGTCCTAAGCTTGAACTAGCAAAGGATTCAACTTGGTTGATTGATTTAGTTTCATCTTGAGAGTTGCCAGACAAAGCTTAACAACCTAGAGGAGGAAAAATGTCTTATGGGGATTGGCGATGACAAATGAGACATAAACCAAATGATTTTGAAGGTAAATAAGAAAAGCATCCAATTCCAAATTTTTCATTTTCAGAATGAAGATCGAACTTTGCGAGTCCATTTCCCATTCTCACAATTCTAGAATATGTTTACTTGACTGTAGAATACACCACAACATGCCTAGTTTTTTCCCTTTGTCTGGGCTTCAAATTGGTCCTTACATTTCTCTAGTGCAATGGCTTAGTGAGATTCCCATGAGCTAGAGAAAATTCCTTAACACATCGACACAATTCCCTGTGGATTTCATGAAGTTCCTCTCCTTTTGAGGTACACCAATAATGACACTAGGGTTCCATGGTGTTTCGAGGAAAGTAATGAATACCAGGAGCCTCACTATGCGAGTCGACTAGCCTGGAAAACATAATTGATGAGTTTGTCAACCATAATGAGGAGGCAAGTTGAAATGACGAGCCAAAGAAACACAAAGATGACATTTTCGTCACCCAAACGAATGATGAGAAGAGAATAACATTGCAAGTACTTTTAAATCCATTACCTTTAATGTTGATGTCTTGCACATAATGGGACAAGACCCCCACAATCCTACATTTGAGCTCACATGTTAGAGAGATTGCACTAGACAAATGAGAGTTGAGCGATTCAATGAAGAGTGAGGGTAGAAAGGACGACAAAAGTAATTGACACCTTTTGGATTCTAGAAGGTTTCAATGATGGGATGTGAGTAGTAAAAAAATCCCTATTTGGGGGAGGTGAAACACCCACCTTTCCCTTTCCAACATATGAAACTACTTATTGACCTTGTTTATTGAGCTCATGGGATGATGCATAGAGACTCAAATTCCTTCTTGCTTCCTTCGAGGCAAAGAGCAACAATGTTTGCCATAGCATCCATAGGAGTGTTAAGGTCCATTTTAACATGGAAGAAAACTCCTTTGAAACATTGTATCCATGGGATTATGCATTGTACTATTCTTACAATTCTTGGGGATGAGGAAGTGCCTCTTTGGATCAAGGACATGATGAGGAAGGAATATTCAATAATGGTTGTTGGGCCATTCAATCTAATGCTTAATAGCTTAATCCTTTGGTAAGTAACTAAGATCTTGACTTCATTATTTGTAATGTATCTAATGCCCCAATATGTTTCAAAGGAGTCTCCTTCCATTGAGATTGATAATGATCCCGCTACACTTGCCACCCCTACAATTATGGTTGTAACGATTAGAGTCTGGTCTCAATGATGATAAGAGGGGGGGCTTTGATCCACTTATGTGTGCATGAGGAGTGCGAGCCTTACACATTCAACCACTACCTTTAGGTGCCTCCATGGAAACCTCAAGGGAAGGATGCTCACCGGAATTGAACCTTGGTAATTGGTGGAAAGATCCTCATTCCTCACAAGTGGATCCAATCCTTTGGCCAAAAATTATGGCCATAGTAGTTCATAATGGCTAGTGTTCAATCTTAAGGATCGCAATAGGGAGGGATTTGATCCACTTATGTGTCTAGGGGGAGTGCAATGCAAACCTCACACGCTCGACCACTATCTTTGGGTGCCCCCATGAGAGCTTTTGGGATTGTACGCCTTTATGGTGATTGAACCTTGGTCACTCGTGAGAAACTCCTCATTCCTCACTAGTGAATCGAAAACCATTGGGTGTTGAAATGATGCATAAATACTAGAACATAATTACGTGCTTAGCTCATTATGGAAATCCTTCAAGACGATCCATGGAGATGTTCTCCCATGGTCTTAATATGATTAGTAAAGAATACCAATCCATTTTCCTATTTATTGGTTTAGGTATAGTACACAATACACCATACTAAATTTCTCCACACACACAAATGTGTTGTGAAATAAAAAGCATGTAATGCCTCTTATGCTTTATGCTTTGTTTCTTTTTCCTTTGGCCAAAAACTTTCCTAGTAAAGCAATGCCTGTCTAATCACCTTTTAGCTTGAAAATTCAATCCTTTGTTGATAATCAAATTAGTGGCATACTAAGTAGATATCTAACTATCTAAGTGAATTAGCTATAATTTAAACATAAAGGTTTCCATCAAATGGCTTAATCTCTAATGTAGCTTCAACCTTAAAAGGCCCTGTTTGGACACCTATGCCAATTGTTCTACAACTATATGTAGGATTAAGGTCGTGTTATTATGACACTTTATTGTCAAGATATTTAGACACTTGGGAGTTAGTTAAGATCAACTTGGTCAAATGTGTCGTTAGGTTAAACTGTGTTTTTTAGTGTGTTTCTTTAGTATGCATTTGTAATCCGATGGTCACGATATGTTCTCGACATAGAGTGATCCGATGACTCATATTCTCCTCGATCTTAACGACTGTATTGATCCGCGGTTTAACACCCGATTGGTCCATGATCTCTATTTAAAGAGCATGGAGGGTCATTTGTCAATGATCGATTATGAGAAATTCTCTGTAATATATTTTCTTTTTCATTAATAAATTGCCTCGAGTGGCCACATTGGTTGGGGCTGTGGATGTTTCCCCATAGGGGTTTTACCACGTAAAACATTAGTGTGTTGATCTTTGATTTGGTTGTGTGAGTGGTTACTGAAGGTGTTCGTCCTCTTTTGGAGTACCTATGTTGTTGAACATGGTATTAGAGCACATTTGAAGACCAACTCTCGTTGTAGATCGATATTTTGAAGCCATGATGTCACATCTTTGGTTTTTTCTATTTCCATACATTTCTGGGCCGAGAGGACTGCTCCATCGCATCCAGAGTGCTCATTTTAGTTAGGAAAGGGGATCATACTTTCTAGGAAAGGCCATTCCACTTTGACTTCTTTCTTCAACAAAGTGGAATGACCACGAGGCCAAACAACAAATGTGTCATCAACAAATCGTAATCAACATTTGGGTTTCAGATGAAAGCTATTAAGAGCTAAATTCTATTAAATCAATTTCATCCCCCCCAATCCTTTATTTTCTTGTTTATATTATTAAATTTATTGCATTCACCCCTCTCAATTTACTCCCAACCCCCTATTTTAATCTTTTTATTTTCTTCTTCCATCATTAGTTCCCTCCCCACCCCTTTTTCATTTTATCCTAATTTTAATAAATACATTTAATTTGTCTTCTTTTCCTTTTCATCCCTTCATATTTTAATTTTTCTCACAATGGATAATTGATTAATTTATTCATTTTTCACAAATGGTCATTTGAAAATTAACCCTTTTAGCTGTTTTACTCATTTTTTTCACTCAATATATTCTCAAATCAACACTCTTTTCTACTATCACTTTTAGATTTATATGTCCCTAACGATGAGTGGAGTGTCCACTTGAAACATTGGACAAATGGAAATCTCGCATAGTTTCATTCCAAAAAAACTCAACAAAAAATTGAAGGTCATGTCTCTTTGTGTATCCATATGATAAGTTATTCTACATAGTTTAAAAGAGAAATGTTCGACAATATAGGTATTCCAACAACGGATGAAAAACTTTAGTAACCACTCACATAACCAGATCAAAGATCCAACACATTGATGTTTTTACGTGGCAAAACCCATGTGGTGAAACATCCACGGCCCTAGCTAATGGGGCTACTTAAGGCAATTTATTAATGCAAAAAAAATATATATTACATAGATTTTCTCACAATTGATCATCGAGAAATGACTCTCCATGCTCTTTAAATAGAGATCATGGACCAATCGGGTGTTAAGTCACAGATCAATGTAGCCATTAAGATCGAGGATAATATGAGTCATTTGATCACTCTATGTCGGGAACATATTGTGACCATCAAATTACAAATGCATAATGATGCATACTAAAGAAACACACTAAGAAAGACTATTAACCTAACGACACATTAGACCAAGTTGATCTTAACTAACTCCTAAGTGTTCAAATATCCTAACATCCCTTAAGAACAACTTGGGATAGGATTGAAACATTTACAAAGGTGATACAATAGGAGAAGGAAAGAGGCATTAGACCTTATCCTCCCTTAATGAAAACTTTATGAACTCCTAACATAAATTGAAGTTTTGAAAAATTTCGCTTCTGTAAGAGAATTTGTGAATATGTCTACAACTTGATCTTTTGTAGGCCAAAAGAGCACTTCAATAACTTGATCATGAATGAGTTTTTTGATGAAGTGCATGTGTAGCTCGATGTGTTTAGTACGTTGATGTTGAACTGGATCTTTGGTGAGCTTGATGGCACTCCGATTGTCGCATAAGAGGGTGGTCGAATGCTGCTGCTGGAATCCAATCTATGAAAGGATTTGTTGAAGCTACAAGGCTTCTTGACTTGCATTAACCATTGCTCGATACCTTGCTTCTGCTGAAGAAAGAGAAATAACATGTTGTTTCTTACAAGTCCAAGTGACAGGTCAAGAACTAAGGATAAAAACATAGCCTGTAGTAGACTTCCGATCATCAAGGTCTTCCACCCAATCTGAGTCAGTGAAACCAACCAATAAAGGATTCCCCCCTGAGCTATAATGTATCCCAAACTAAACTATACCCCAAACATAACGAAGTATCCTTTTAGCTACTTTCCAATGGCTTTCATGGGGTGTTTGCATATACCGACCAACAAGACAAATAGCAAAGGAAATATGAGGATGAGTATGAGTCAAATATAAGAGGCTACCAACTAACTAACGTTACAAAGTGGCTTCAACTTCGAGAGAAGTAGAAGTGGAAACAAGTTTGACTCCAAACTGGAAGGGAGAAGGGGTTGGTTTAGAATCATCCATGTGAAAGCAACAAAAAATTCACAAGCATACCTAGACTGGGAAATAAAAATTCCTTCCCTGGTTTGCAAAACTTGGAGGCCAAGGATATAATGCAAATAAGTCCGTCATTTCAAATTTCTTTTTAAGGCTACTTTTCACATGGGTTAAAGTTTAGGGTCACTACTAGTGAGGATAAAGTCATCAACATAAAGAACACGTATTATGAGATGACTTCCTAGTTTCTTAATATAGACATTAGGGTCATATCGACATCAAGAAAACCTGGTGTCAAGAAGAACGTTGTCCATTTTGGCATACTAAGCTCGAGGAGTTTGCTTAATATTATAAAGAGATTTCGTAAGGAAACAAACAAGGATGGAGTCATTCTAGACATAGCCGAGGGGTCGTTCCATGTAGATTTATTCTTGCAAATCTCCATGCAAGAAGGAAGATTTAACATCGATCTAATGGGCCTCCCATTTATGTGAGGAAACAAGGGCTAGAACAAGGTGGATGGAATTCATTTTGGCTATGAGGGAAAATGTTTCATTATAGTCAATGGCTTCAACTTGAGAGAACCCTTTGGAAACTAACCGGGCCTTGTGTCTTTCAACATTTCCATTTGATGCATACTTAGTTCTATACACCCATTTACACCAGACAATTTTTCTTCCCTTCGGAAGAGGTACAAGATCCCAAGTATTGCTCGACATTAAAGAGAGATACTCTTCATTCATAGTTGTGTCCCAATCTAGATGACTTGAGGCTTCAACAAATGTTTTTGGATCACAATTCTATGAAACTTGAGTCGAAAGAGAAGAGGTTTGCTGGAACTATGAACTTGTTCGACACTAATCTAAAGGATCATCGACAATATCACCAGTTGCCTCTCGTGTGGAATGGACCCATCTTAGAAGTGGTGGAATCATCTGGAGGAAGGTGAGCAGACGAAGGTGGATTTTCATCCTCAATGTCATCATATGATGATACCCTCACCCACCACGATGGCACCCTCACCCATCAAGTTTAGTGGAAAAGGACTCACACCAACGTTGCTTACATTCCTAGTATCACCATTACCTAGACTAAAAATCCCTTCCCTAAAAACTCTGATCACTTGTTCCATTAGAAGATCTGCTCCCCAATTTATTGAAAAAAAGACCATCTTACGAAGGCCCTCGTAGACAATGGTTACTCTATCCCTCAAATCGAAAAACATTTTCCCTTAGCCCTCCATTCTAAATCCAAAAATTCTCGTTCAACCCCCTTCGGCTCACATTTTTCCGCCCTACATCCAATGTACTTCTGATCATATCTCAAAAATTTTAGCAAAAAAGAATATTAAAACACTTTTAAGCCCTATAAAATCCTTAAGCAAATATTTAGAATTGCCAAGGATAAATTAGACCCAATGTTTGGCCATTGAGTTTGTCAATTCCTCTGCACCTATGGAAAATCATACATTGGCCAAACTGGAAGATCATTCAATGTCCGTCTCAAGGAGCATATAACAAACACTTCCCATAACCACATTTCAAAATAAGTTATTGTTGAACACTCCCATAATTATAAACATCTTATTTGCTTTGACATAACCAAAATTCTTGCTTCATATCCTTCTTACTCATCTTGGATCATTCGTGAAGCTCTAGAAATTGAAAAATACCCAAATAATTTCAATCTTGAAGACAACTACAAGCTTATCCAATCCATGACACCCCTCATCCACCTTCTAGGTAACTAAAAATAATATATTTTGTTCCTCTCCCTTGATTTTCTTTTTTATATTATCAAATTTATTGCATCCCCCCTCTTAATTTACTCTCAACCCCCTATTTTAATATTTTTATTTTCTTCTTCCATCATTAGTTCCCCTTTTTCATTTTATTCTAATTTTAATAAATAAATTTGATTTGTCTTCTTTTTCTTTTTCATCCCTTCATATTTTAATTTTTCTCTCAACAACTAATTGATTCGTTTTTCACGAACGATCATTTGAAAATTAACCTTTTTACCTGTTTTATTCAATTTCTTCACTCTATATATTTTCAAACCATCACTCTTTTCTACTATCACTTTCAGCTTTATATGTCCTTGATGATGAGTGGAATGTCCACTCGAAATGTTGGACAAATGAAAATCTCGCACATTTTAATTCGAGAAAAACTCAACAACATAATGACTAACTATGAAAGTTTACACACTCTAATATAAAATCTTCGATTTGTCGAAGGAGATTACAAACGAGTTAAGAGAGTTGTAGCTAGCTTCTTGTTTAAGTTGTATCTTAGAATGCTTAAAACTCTTAAATAATTTTGTGGAATTAAATAATATTTACAATATATGTAATGCTGAATATAACCTTAAAAAACATATCACATTTTTTTTCTTCTAAATTTAAACTTTAGAATGCTTATAACTCTTAAAATATTTTTGTTGAATTGTATAATATTTACAATTTATGTATGCTGAATATAACCTTTAAAAACATATCACATTTTTGGTCTTGTTACCCCCCCATGCCTAGGGGTAGCTGGAGGAGATCATGTCTCAAGGCCCACAATGGAGAACATGATCTACACCATGATGATGATGATCAACATGTCCACAGATGGAAACCCAACAACCCCCCTCATTTGCCTCCCAAAACATATCAATCAAGGTTCATCACATTCAAGCAACCCAGAATATGGGAGATGGTAAGTTATTGTCACCATGAGGTATGTTAGTCCTTCTTTTATGCAAAGTGTTGTGCTTAATTTGTTGGGCACGTGGATGAGGATATTTGGTTGAAGTTGGATAATGGATCACTGGTTTGGTAAATTATGTCATTTTCCTTGTTTCACCTTGGTGGTCAACTTCTATGCTCTAGTCGCGTGTTGTCATCGCCCATGGAAAATGGGTAATACTGGGGGGCCCTCCCAAGGGTAACGTTCCGCTCCTGATCATGCTTAAAAATTTCCATCCTAGATCCTCCCATATTACACTAAACTTCAACTATGGTCCATTTTTTCATGAGAAGAGGGGTTGAAGGCCCAGAGGTTGTTCCACGACTGCTATTAAAGAATAAGAAAATGGTGCTAGAAAAGAAAGTGAACATAGCAAAGCAGGACCTCCAAAATACGGTCCAACTTGATCTCTACTCATTCAATGCTCTCCCCGATCCCAAAAATGTGATGCTAAAGCTTGAAACCTTTTAAAAGGGGACTAGCAAATATAATATAAGAAGCATGGATTGGAAAGATGACTAATAAAGGGTTTGGAAAAAGGTAGCACACAAATATTGGGTAAATCAAGAGCTAGCACACCCTCCACAAAGGCGCTCATAGATATGGACTCATGCCACCATAAGCTATAAGTAAACCATGAACAATATCATTTTCACACTTACTCTTGGTGGGTTTTTACTTTCCCTTATCACTCTCAGGACCTATCCCTCTACCTGGGTTATTTTATTTCTTGTCTAGGTGGCACACCTAATAGGGTTGGATGAAGACCCTCCCTTAAACTTTGTAACTCACATGGGGTCTCAACCAATGTGATGCTTGAAGGGGATACTAAGGTGAATTATATTACATGGCTTATATCTTAAGTTGCAACTTACTTTGTATTCTTTAAGGACTAATGTTTCTTATGAAATTTGGCTAACCATGTTTTATACTTTGGCTTGTTTTTTATGCCCTTGACATGGTTCTTGAGGGACGTCCTGGGTTTGTATCCATAACAACGTGCCTTTATTGTAGGAATTTGGCACACTTGATGGAGAACAATGGGTCATCCAGTGACTCACCACCCTCAGACAATGGCTCTCACGTTCTCAGGACCTTGGATAATGGATAGATGGGCTTGGTTTGAGCAATCCTAGTCATTATGCCACATATATGGGCTGGAAGCACCACAAGATGGGCATAGTACCCCAAGGCTTATATGCACAGAGGATGGAGGACGTTGTAGTAGCAGATGATTGGCATCACTTGGAGATGTGATTGCATCCCTCTCAACCTTGGACATGGCCTTTGGAGGCCCTTGACGTCACCTTCTAGCCCTTGATGTCATATTCTTGGCTAGGGTTTGATGGATGGATGGGTACCGAAGATTATTTCCATGGATTTGGGTGAGGAGACACTTCACTTCTCACTCTTTGGCCCTCGAAGGATGCCACTTGGCCTTTGGAGGCCCAAAGTTTTCCTTTGGAGACATGATGTCACCCTCTCCTAACACGACGTCACCCTTGTAGCACATGACATCACCCTTTTTAGGGTTTTACTATGTATTTTTGTATTTTGGCATATTGTAAGAGGAAAATTAAGGGGTCGACCCCACTTGAATTATGTTGTTAACAAATTATGTGGACAAATTGTATTAGGGTGGCCTCATATAAAAAGGCTACCCTCACATTTCATTTTATCATTACATTTTTCTCACCTTTGTGACAGATTGCTTCTTAAATTTTCACCCTATTGGGATATCTAGCTATTCTACACTCATGCACTATGTTTAGGAGGTTAATTGTGGATGCTCTTTGTTTATTTCAGAGGGAATTTTATGTAATTAGGGTTTTATCTCATGGTTTCTTGGTGAAGTAAGTGATTTTTCTGCAATTTCATTCTTATGCTATTAATGTTTCATGGTAAATTTACTTTTTCATGCTAGACGTCTTTCTTGGTGAAACCCTAAGAGAGGAGAATAAGTTCTTCCTCCTCTCACAAGGTTAATTTTGTCCAAAATTTGTGAAGAAATCCTTGCTAGGGTTAGACTCCTAAAGCCCTTAAGTGCTAGCACTTTAGGATTTTAGCCCTAGACTTTTGATTTTGACCTAGTTGAAGCTACAAGAAGGGAGAAAAGGTTTCTAGGGCCCAAATGTGCTTGCACCCTATAAATCCTTCTCCTCAAGATTCAAACCCTAAGGCCCCGATGTTCTAGCACCTTAGAGTTTGAGTCCTACCTCTTGGTTGCAACTAGATCAATATCCAAGTTTAGTTGCATTTACTGCTATAAGACTCCATAACCCTCAAAGGTATTGGTTTTAAATCTCGCTTGTGGTTTTTAAACTCATTTATTGGTGGCCTAACTCATTCATAACTTGCATCTAACAATTGGATATTGTTCTACTGGATAAATGCTAACTTTTCATGGTCAATTGTTGCAACTATGAACCTTAGTAATTTCTATTGTTGTAAACCTTTTACTGCTGTTGTATCACTATTCATTGCTGCAATTTTATAACAACCACTGCAATTTACTTTGTCTAGTAATCCTAGAGAGGTATTAATTGCATGTTTGAACTTGGAAATCATTACATATATGCTATAAAGTATTCTTTTTCCGGGTAGGTCCTCAAACAACTTTATACCTCTTATACTACCTTGATGTAGAACAATCTTTAGGTGATCAAAAGAGGGGGTGGTAGGATTGGCTACTATACTTTCTACTTGATCCCTTGAGGTCACCAGAGAAGTCTCCCTTGTGGTGGACTGCTTCCATCACTAAAACAAGGGAAGTTCTTACTAAGGTGCCAATGGTAGGATCTTCCATTGTTATGTAAGATTTGGGGACTTGTGGTGGGGCTTTGCACACGTACAAATCCTGTGATAATATGTCTAAATTTTAACTTTACAATAAAAGGTCCTTGTTAATGACTCTGAAATGAGTGGTAACTATAAAATTCACACTTACACCTAAGGGAAATTAATAATTATAGTGTTGGTTGAAATACCTATTGACTTTTGTACATACACAATTAATGTAATATGTTAACTCAACATGGACGATTTTTCTTTGATCATGTTTTGGAGCTACTCCATGCCAACCTCAAGTCTAGTTAATATCCCTTCTAGTGTTTGAGTTCTCTCATCTTCATGCTCATAATATTCCTATATCTTATTTTGACTTCTAGCTATTCAATCTTTATGTGATCCCACTTTAGGTTGCTCACTAGTTGCTTAACATTGGGTTCTCATTTGAATAGTGCATTGTGTTGTGATTATTTACTAGAGAACTTGAATTACTCAATTACTGAAAATAATTAATATTTGATTCATGACTAATTTTTGGCACCATTGCTTGTTCTATAATATTCACTTATATATTGTGTTCCTGAAACCTTTCCAATGCACAAGATGCTATTCAAATTCAAGTTCAAACAAGAGAGATATAATTAATTTACTACTACAAGCCAATTCCAATTTTTTATCCAACCAAATTTTGAGATGAGTTACTCCTAATTTGTGTCTACTTTTATTCTAAAACCACTTCCTACAAATATGCCTTCAAACTCAGTTATAAAAATGGAAACATAAAAATGATGACATGTGACAAAGGTATGCCCAATTTAGTGTGATAGGGTCATTTTCTTATGAGCCTCTTGCTACTCGTGACATGCAAATGAAGCTTGTGGGATTTTTTCCAGTCCTATAGATGAAGATTGTAGATCTTTTGAACACACAAATGGGGTTTGCAAATCCTCTACAATTATCCTGAATTCCGATTGTTGGTCCTTTGTGAGTTCCACACTTGAAAGTTATGGCCCCTTTAAGCACACAAATAGGATTTGCAAGTTTATGGGTCCCGATAATGAGTGTTGTGGGACCTTAATGAGTGAGATAGATGAAATTTGTAATCCTTCCAATCTCACAAATGGATGTTATGGGTATCTTAAGTCCTATAATTAGGGTTGCAATGGATTACTGGGACTGATAAATGAGAGTTACAAATCCTTTGGAAGTCTCACAATTGAAAGTTACGGGTCCTTTTGGGTTACATAAATATAAGTTGTGTATCCTTGAAGTCTTGTAAATAGGATTTGTGGGTGTTGATTTTTCAATAAGAAAGGTTTAAGCATGAAGTTCATTCCTTTTTTTGGCATTTAACTTAAACCATTAAAAATTATGTTGCAACAACCAATATCACAAGAAGAAACACCATGCACAAGAACACAAAAAGTATCCTGGGAAACTCTTCTCAACAAGGGAAGAAAACCCAACCAAATCCTTTTCTATATACTTCAAGAGAAATACCTTCACCACCAAGAAAACCTAGCACACAAGAGGGTGCTTGCAAACCCTAGAAGACTAGCGCCCAAGAGAGGTGCACATTTTTCCCAAGAAGATGTACTTGCTGAAATTTCCAAACTCACACAAAAGATATTATTCCTCAATGGGGAGTCTACCTTTACTTATATTAGACTTGACCTGTCTACAAAAGTGTCTATTGGCACAACATGGCAGACCTCTCTAAATCACAATATAATTAATAATAACCATATTAATTATCTTTTACATTAATTATCAATCACATTAAGGTGGGGCCGACCTGTACCCTTTACATTACAATTAGGGTTACATGAAGGTCTGAATCTTGAACAATATAGAAAGGGATCGCATACACCCACTAGTGATTAGCCACTAGGGGCACATCCATAGGGATGTCCATATCTCTATCTCATTGCATTACATAGGAGAATCACTCTCACTAGTGCTCAACCACTAGGATCACGTTCACCTGTGCTTGTCCACTCAACATATATTCTTTCCCATTGCATTACACAAGAGAGTCATCTGGAGTTCATCATCTCATTTCTCTGCTCAGAGGAGGCTAATACATCATCTTCATCTCTGTCTCATGATGATGCACCCAACTCTATGGGAATTCACACGTTCACCTTGTGCTCAACCACAAGCACATCCAATTCAAAAGATCTCCTTTCTCACTGCGTTACATAGGAGAATTATCTGGAGTTCTTCTCAACTCTCTGTAAGGAGGAGGCCTTCACTACATTCCAGTTCTCTCTGAGATAGGAACCACACACCCATCTTAGGGGCTCTCTCTGAGGTCAACTCAATCAATCTATGTCTTGGAGAATGTCTCACGCAACTGTAATCATCAACAATGGCTCCTTTCAACCTCATTGGTTATATTATAACTACATTTCCATTGCATTCACCCGATCTATTTTTCAACTGCCATCCTCTCCAAAGACTATTTGTTTTTCTCTTTCTCATCTTCACACTTGGTTTACTTTTGAATTCTATCTTTAAGATTTTTTGAACCAAATGTCAACATTAGTTTCAAATAGACATTTAGTTGTTTCTTTTTCATTGATGACTTGATTACACACTTTATTTTTAAACTAGAGTATAGAAAAGTAGACATTGTTGAAAACTTGAAAATTGTAGGCATATTTTTAATAATCAATATAAATGAACTATTCATGTGCTAAATAAACTATTGTAGTGGGTTTGTTATCACTTTCCCAAGCTATTTGTTATGATATTTAATGGTTTGATTTCTAGATAGTTTGAACTTAAGAAACTATGTATATGTACAGAGCATTGGGTCTGTTATAGATGTAACAACTAGAACAATGGTCACACCTTGACTCATAGAACCATCATCAAGGAAACAAGGGCACATCAATATAAAATACAATGTTTTGACATTTTACTTCATCTGTTTTTTAGAACTCTAACCACTTACATATCCTTAATCTTACCACCAAATTGATACCTTGACATGTGCAAGGTTAGCCTTATTATAATATAGAATATATTCAACTTATTTAACCTTATTGATCACTTTTATCCACACTCACTAGTATTTACATAGATATGCTAAAATTTATTTCACATTCATCGAGCAACATAATAATAATTAAATTTTGATAGATATGCTAAAATTTATTTCACATTCATCGAGCAACATAATAATATTAACATTTTGGAGTTTTCATTGCCATTATATATTTTGTTCACCATATTGTATTAGTGTCATAGAATTGTGGAACTTTAACTCACAACTTGATATTCTTTTATATTAACTATAATTTGATTGTATTTCACTTGTGTTCTAGGTTTTTGAGACTCACAACTTATTTATTAAAGATGATTTTAGTGTCTCACAATATGTAGATATTTTTATTATACAATTAGAATTGGACTATACAATGAATAAACAACACTACATTTGAAATCATGATGTTATACCAATATTTTTTCATGCAAAGATTTATTTCAAATTTTGTTTAGATAATGTGTCCTCAAATCATTCAATTATATAGATAATTAAGTGATTGGGAAGACACACACACATGTATACATTTCAGTAGATATAGAAAATGGAAGGTGAAACACCTTGATTGTTTGAATCCCTCTCTTACAATTATATCACAAGTTTTATTATCATTTTACGCAAGGCGTTTTTATTGGTTGTAGAATTTTGTTTTTTACAAGGTTTTTTGGCGAGTTCTATGCTCTCGCAACATGAATATACGGTTATTCTAATTCCTAACACATGATCTTCTCCTTGAGTTATGTATATTCTTTTCCACAACTTAATATTGTAATATCAATAAAAAATTTCAGTTTGTATAACACAATTTCAATTGTGACTCCCAAAAACGTTTTTCTATTAAAAATCTCACAACCTTGGGGTTGCAATCATGGAGTCATTATACAACTTCGGGTTGCAATATTGCACATGTATTGTGATATTGTAAGGAGGGGATTTTGGGTCACATCAACTCAACAATTTTCTTAGAATCCTTAAAAGGGGGTTGCATCTCCTCTCAACCCTACAACATTCTTATGATATTATAACGAGATTCACTTTGTTAGTAATTCCACAACTTTCTTTGGATCTTAAAAGAGAGGTTGAGGGCCCTCTCAATCCTGCAAATTTCTTGGGATCTAAAAAGGGTTGCAAGCCTTCACAATCATGGAATCATGTTATGATTCTAGAAGGCTATTTGGTTCCAGGTCATTTTTCCAATAAAGAAAAGGGTTTCCTTTAAATCGAATAGAAGCATTACAACTATATTGTAGATATCATGTACCACAAGAAAAATTATTGCATGAGAAAATAAACCCTCAAGGAGTGAACCAATGAAAACACACTCTCGTTTGGCTAAGTTATTGTGACATGAGGTTACTCTTCGATGAAATCAACAAGGACTTGGAGTTGGCCCCAATAACTTATTCATGTCTCCATAAGAATCAAAACTTAGTGGGTGGCCTATCATACCACAATATTAATTGCTCAACCACAAATACATCAATAATAGTTGGGTCATTTTAACCCACAACTTTCTTATGATACTGTAATGGGAGATTGAGTGTAACATCCCGCTCTGGTGCACTGAGAAAACTTATTCTTTGAGGACACTTGCTCACAAGTGTTCTGGACTTTTATTATAAGAAAACATTTATCCTTGATTATGATGCGATATGATAGATGACATGATGTTTTACTGCTTTGACAGGGACATGTGCTATTGAATTGGTTTTACTGAGTGTGCAGGGTTTTGGACCTTGAGGATGCAGAGGCATCGATGGAACCCCTAGGACTCCGGATTGAGTCAGGGAGTGTGCTATTTGGGTTGATTTATTTATTGTGATATTACATTGATTTGATTATATGATGTGGACATGTTCTGACACAATTGTTGATGATGTAGGCTGACGATAGCTTGCCGACCAGACTCACATATGGAGTAAAGGGGCCACACACGATTACCAGACAGGTTGAGGGAGAGGTGTGGACAACAGCCCTGCCACAACCTACTAGCACTCCCACCGTGGCTCAAACTGTAGGTTAACGATTACCTAGTTTGAGAGGATCCACGATGCCGTGAGGGCAGACTGTGACAGTTTCTCATGATGACTCTAAGGGGCGTCCAATAAGGCGGGGGCCTTATTCCTTAGAAGCCCTTAGTCTCCCACAAGTTCACTTGGCGGAGTGTTGACTCCAGGGGTTATTGATGTCTACCAATCAGTCAAGTTGGCGAGTGGCACCCTTGGAGCACGTGGTGCATCCTGAAGGGCACGTCGCGCAAAAGAAACACAAGAGGCGAGTGGCACCCTTGGAGCACGTGGTGCATCCTGAAGGGCACGTCGTGCAAAAGAAACAAACGAGGCGAGTGACACCCTTGGAGCACGTGGTGCGTCCTGAAGGGAACGTCGCGTTGATATTGATGAAGGAACAAACCTAGATGGCCCTAAGACTTTTAACACATTAAGAAATTCTTAAAACAACTTCCCTAAATAATTGTCGCCCAGTTCAGAATCTAAGTCCTAAGTCTAAAACTTCTCTAGGGTAAAATTTTGTTTAACCTTAAGAAAAAGACCCTATAAAAATAAAAATAAAAATTTAAACTTAAAACCACTTAAGTAATAGTTTTAGTCTTCATGATTTTTGGGGTAAAATGAAGAGAGTAATAATTTAATTAAAATCCGTGGTTTTAAATTGTAAACAAGAAATAAATTATTTAACTTGTGAACGTGTAAAAAGATTTCAAATTAATAATAAAAGGAAAAGAGTAAATAGCGCAACTTCCATTTTGGCCCTAATAAAAGGGGAAAGAAGGGAATAATAAAAATTAGGAAACTAAGTAATGGGGGGAAACATAATAAGGGAAAGAGGGGAACTTATGGTAAAAAGCGAGGTCAACATAGTAAGGAATCTGCAATTAAAAACCTTCTAAAATGAACTAAATTAGCAACTTCATTTTAGGGAAAGTATTTAAACCTGTAAGGGAATCTAGGAACACCTAGGAGTAAATTTAGGAGCAACTCTAGGTGGGTGAGTGAAATGGGACAATTAATAAATTTAAAGAAAATAATTATTGGAGGAAAGAGGGGAATGGACGACACTTGTGCGAAGGAGAATATTTAGAAGATTTTTATTAAAACTTAATTTAAATGTGATTTAGGGAAACTTGGAGGTTTTAAAAACACTATAAAAGAAAGGGACGATGAGGAAGAAAGGGGATCGACTGTTAGCATAATGTTACGCTGCCGGATTTGTGACTTGACTTATTACTTGTGGAGAGTTGGGATTTCCAGCTCGGATAGGAGTGGTAGCTCGGCCTTGCGAGGCGAGCTGGGAGCTAGACATACCATTTGGATAGTGTGTGGCCCCTTTGCGGCTCGGGGGGCTAAGGGGGAAGCAGATTACCCCTAGCGATTGGCTGGGAGGTACCGGCGAGGTCTCGACGGTCGGTGAGCGGGAGCGACAAGGAGTGCAGGACGTCATTCGAGGCGGGCGATAAGGTAAAGGTACACTTTTCGGTTGAATGATATAATGTTGTATGATGTGTGATTTGGATCTGCCAGTGTTTTAAGTAGGTAAATTGATTGTTGTGATTGCGCCTTCTGGTGTTGAGAGAACTTGCGTAGGTTATCCCCGCGTCTTCTGAAAATTTTACCTCTATAATACTTCTTACCCGGATAACATTTTACCCTTGAGACGTCGGCGAGTTTAGTTGCTAATTTCGTTTTTGTTTTATTCCAATGCATTTTACGCTTGCCGAAACCGCCCTAGTTGATGTGTGGATTGCGATTTGTTATTTTATGGCTCGGGATCCCTTAGTTCTTGACTGATTGTTTCTGCCTTGATGACTGCGACCTACAATCCTTTTCGTGCGAGTTTTTATTGAGCTATTGGTATTCTTAGAGGTAAAGAGGGTTTAACTTCATGTGCACTGGGTTCTAGATATATTGGCTAGATCACCTTACTCCTGAAATTGAAATTGTGTAATTAATAGAACCATTATTTCGGCATTAGTTGAAAGAAATATTTTTTATTTTATTTATGAAAACGTTTATCTATACCGATCTGCAATCTTGATGGGCCTGAGATTTATTTCCTCCATGCTTTGATTGACGAGAAACAATTTTTGAGCAGTGTCTGCGTTCTTTTTCTGGGCGGTGGAGTTTTCTTTTTGCCTTGAATCGTGGGAATTTTGAGCCACATGGGCAAACACTCAGTTTTTATTAAGAGTGTGTCTGCATGGATTCAGCTCCCGGTTACATGGCTTCCATCGGTGGTGGTTAGCTTCTGGGGATAATATGAAATGGACCCACTGATTCTGCATCTTAGGGGAATCCCCATAAGACCGTGCCTGCATTTTTTCTGTTGAATTTATAGGGGCTTTGTAGTGTTGAAGGGAAGGAGGCATTTAGGTTTTTGATATTACAGCTTTAATGACATCTTTAACACTAGGGATCCTGTTAAAATTACTGCAGTGCATGAATTCCGACGTGAAGGTCACTGGAGAACACCGTTCCGTGCTTCTGCAAGTGATCGACATCGTTTCGGCGTTGGCTGGGAGTGAGGTTTGGCCGCACAAGGGGTTTTACATCAAGGTCTCCGACTTGGCTCTTTCCACATACGTTTCCCTGTGCCCCGTCTGCGCTGCGTTCGGCCTCGGTCGGGCAGACACTTCTGTATAGGTAACCCGAGGATCTGGTGTCTAGGCCTGTGCCTTTGGTGCAGAGCGGTTTTGTTTTATAGTATGTGAATTCGAACTTGAATTCAAATGCGAATTCGAGCGGCGCGGGTTCTAATTCGAATGCCTGTTAAAGTTTCCCTTCTAGTTCACTGGTGTTTAATTTTTTATGCTATACTTTAATGGCATCGAATTCGCTGCCGCCAGATGCTCTTGGAGCGAATTCCGAATGCCATTGCCTGTGCTTGTGGTCTTCCAGATAAGTGGGAAGAAGGGTCGGGGAGTCTGCAGTTCCAGTCAATTGTAGTTACCGTTTCCATTTTTGACCAGCCATTTAAATCCCTATGAACATGACCTGCTCTAGCGCACGCGTTTGTGTAAGACCCCTGATTGAACTTTATGTTGATTTTAATGCTTAGATGCTCGTTCGGTTGAATCTCGTTTTCGGATTAATGCCGATTAAGTTAGCTGCCAAATTGTAGCTTCCAACCGAATTCGTGATTTCTGGCATGTGTTCTTTGCCCTGCTATTCCGGCATGCTCTCTCTCCACGGTTAGCTTGTTGCCATTTTTTTTCCTTCTTTTATTCCTTTAAAGGGGCAAAGGTGGAGGGGTTGCTAAAACTTTTAAATGCTTTATCAATTATGGAAGAGTAATATAAATGATGGTAAATTTAAATGCTTTATCGATATGGAATTTTAATGTCATGGATTGATAAGATTAATGAGAGTAAGTATGGTAGCTCTAAATTCAAAATGTTTTATCATTTATGGAATGTTAATGACATTGGATGTTATTATTAATGCTAGTAGTTATGGTAACTCTAATTTTGAATCCTTATCGTTATGGAATGTTAGGGTAGTGAAAAATGAATGCTTTCTTTTATTATTCAATTTAGAGAGGAAAGGAATGTTTATAAAAGTAGCAATCCAGTTGAAAAAGGATGCTTCCTAGATGGCAAGTTTCATTTATTTAAAGATGGGATATATAGTTTTTATTTATTGTTTAAAGAAGGGATTTGCTTTATGTATTCATTTAAAGAAGGAAACTCCTTATGTATTAGGTCGTTGTTGTAAATTATATAGGTAATGCCATTATAATATATTGTCTTGAACTATGTAAGAGTAATGTTCTTGTAATAAATAAAACGGTACTGTTAGAGTTAGATAACATATAATTGTAATGTTGTTGCTATTTAATTTGCAAAGTTATTGTAACAATGTGTCATGGCATTGGTACTTAACTGTAATTTATTGTTATGGTGATATGTAAGGAGTAATGTCATTGCAATATATCGTTGAAATATGTAATGGTAATGTTATTTCCATATAAAATCAAATGTAATTTTAGTGTTAGATATCATATAAAATGTAATGGCATTGTTGTTTTATCATAATACTATTGAATCTTTAGTTATTGATGACTTATAAAATATAAGGTTCCTTGAACTAAGTACCATAGATTATTATGAATTAGTAAATGAGGAGTCTTGTTCATTTTAATAATGTTGAACTTGGTGGGTCATTATCTAAGTCCTTCTTCCTTGCGCCTTCCATAGAGGTCGTGGTCGTTCATTTAATTATTGTTGTACTTGGTTGAGTCATTTAAATGCTGGGTCTGCTTGTGTCGAGCGAGATGTAGACACCTCCATGTTCCTCAGAACAGTCGCCAGCCTTAAGATCTTAAATGGTTAAAATTGATGGGAACCTGGGCTTGAGCGTTGCTTATGTGTCTTGGAGGTCCTAACCATTGCAGGGTAGGAAAGACAGGTAGTTAGTCTTACTTATAGTTGTTGATCGTCGTTAATGCATGCAGTTACTTGCTGTGCGTCTTATGTCATCTTGTTGTGTTCGTCGTGCTTTGCGTCTTGATCGTCGTCGGGTGGCAACGTAGAGTTGAATATTTGTTTCCCTTGTACACGCGCGCACACACTTAAAAAAAAAAAATGAACAAATTTTGCACTTGTTTTAAGAGGTTTGGCGTCGTGACGAGAAGGGTCCTTACATATGGTATCAGAGCGGGTTCGAACTGCGACTTGGGATCTCTATGGATTTCGTTGACATGATCTGATTATACTATTGCTAATCGAGTTGATTGTGTGCGTGCAGGTAATCATGGTTAGAGGACGTTGCGGAGGCAGACGACGGGGTGCTAGGGGAGGAGGCGTGACGCCTCCAGTGGCATTCGCACCTGAGGGGTCTAATCCCCAGGGAGACGAGCAGGTTTTCGGACATGAGAAGATAGCAGTTGGCGATATTGTCGGGATGATGAGATCTTTTTAGCGCATGTCTGAGGCACTGATCAGCCATTTGGAAATAGATGAGGCCAGGGCGCCTCCACCCGCTGAGGTTCCACCGCGCGCACCGGCCGTTATTGGTAGCATTCACCGTGAACTTGAGAAGGTCAAATTTCCCGAGTTCTTTGGTGCCCCGGACGGCGTATCCGCCAAGGCATGGTTGGAGAACATGGCGATGTGCTTCGCACTTCGCGATTATATCTCCAACATGAAGGTCCGCATGGTGGTCTTTCAACTGAAGGGGAGCGCTCTTCTATGGTGGAAGACACTCCTACCGCAGCTGAACATGGCCGTCGAAGACGTGTCATGGGAACTGTTCGAGGAACAGTTCCAAGAGAGGTACCTTTCAGAGGAATTCATTGAGCGTCAGCTCAATGAGTTCAATGCATTACGACAGGGAGGTCGTACGGTGCTCGAGTACGAGGCACGTTTTATGGAGCTGCTCCGGTATGCTCCGCACATTAACACAGAGAAACTTAAGGTCAACCGGTTCGTGTTCAGCCTTCACGGAAGCCTGCGTGCAAAGGTTAGGATTTTGATGCCTCAAACCTTGCACGATGCCGTCTAGAAGGCCCTCATAGCAGAGGAGGAGCTTATCAGTGGGGGTCAGACCAGGACTCCAGCGAGACCAACAAGGAAGGGTTCATATGGAACACTGCAGCATCAGACACCTGCAAGACATACGCCGGGATATCGTGGCTCCCAGAGGGGATCCACTTTCACTACACCCCGACGACCGTCACCTCAGCAGCGGACACCTTATCGGGGACCACAGCATCAGCAGCAGCGTCGCCCGCAGCAGCAACAGTTTAGGCATGTTCAACAGAACAGACCAGGGTTCCAGGCCAGTGGGCTGTCATCTTCTACTTCGGGTACCAGGACTACTGGGTCGAAGAAGGGGTGTTGGACGTGTGGGGAGCCACACTACCAGTGCGATTGTCCTGTGGAGAGGACAAGAGCATCCAGATCAGCCGAACCCACTACCGTGGGAGATATGGGCAAGGCCCATCGGATTCATGCAGCGGTGAATAACCGCCAGGCAGAGCACCAATCAACTGTACTCGAGACGACAGGTACTGTCGCTGACCAGACCCTTAGTATTTTGATAGACCCAGGTTCTACTGAGAGTTTCATTTCTGGTGCAGCGCTAAAAAGGATTAAGGTAAAGGCAGTCAAATAGGACGAGTTTAGCTTCGTAGAAATGGCTTCGAGAGCCAAACAGAAGGTTGGAGGAAAAGTTAAGGGCTGTGCCCTTAACCAGGGAGAGTTTTTCACGAGGGTCAACTTGTATGTCACGATATTAGGATCTTATGATGTCGTGATTGGTCTGGATTGGTTGGAATCGCATGAGGCAATACTCAACTGTAAGACGAAACAATTGAGCTTGGTTGATGACAAAGGACAGAGATGTGTGATTGTAGGACGGAACCAGGGAGTTTCCTTGAGGTTCGTCTCTTCCTTACAGTTACAGAAGAGTATGCGCAAGGGGTGCAAGCTTTATGCGATCCTTGTGCTAAATGAAAATGGAGTAGCGGAAGGTCTACAACACCTTCCGGTGGCGAAGGAGTTTGCGGACGTATTTCTAGAGGAATTACCTGGGATGCCGCCGGAAAGGGAATTGGAGTTTACCATAGACCTGAAACAGGGGACCGAACTGACAACAAGAATGCCTTATCGGATGTCGACCCTGGAGTTGCAAGAGTTGAAAATGCAACTGAAGGAGTTGCTGGACCTGGGACTGATACGTCCTAGTGTGTCACCGTGGGGTGCACCTGTTATTTTCATTCTGAAGAAGGACAGATCGTGGAGGCTTTGCATTGACTACCGTCAACTGAACAAGGCTACGATCAAGAATCAATATCCCTTACCAAGAATTGATGATCTGTTCGATCAAATGAAGGGTGCGATGGTGTTCTCCAAGATCAATTTACGATCAGGGTATCACCAGTTGCGGACCAAGGAGGATGACGTCCCTAAGACCGCCTTTAAGACGAGATTTGGACATTATGAGTTTACTGTTTTTCCGTTTGGACTGACAAACGCCCTAGGAGTATTTATGAGTTTGATGAACGGGGTGTTCCGCGAATACTTGGACAAGTTTGTCCAAGTATTCATTGATGATATTTTTATCTACTCTCAGACGACGAAGGAGCACGATGAGAACTTGCGCTTGGTACTACAGTGCCTACAAGAGCACAAATTGTATGGGAAGTTGTCCAAATTCTCTTTTTATCAATCGAGGATTCACTACTTAGGGCATGCCATCTCTGGCGAAGGTATCGTCGTCGATCCAACCAAGGTCGAGGCTATTATGGAATGGCCTGCGACGACGAATGTCATGGAGGTGCGTAGCTTTATGGGTTTAGCAGGATACTATCGACGGTTTGTCAAGGGATTTTCGAAGATAGCAAATCCAATCACAGAATTGCAGAAGAAAAACAAGAAGTTTGTTTGGATCGAGAAATGCGCGGAAGCATTTCAGAGGCTTAAAGAGTTGTTGACAACATCGCCGATACTAAAGGTCCCTGACATGGACGCAGACTTCTTGGTATGCACTGACGCATCCAAGGAAGGTTTAGGCAGAGTCTTGATGCAAGATGGACGAGTGATTGCTTACATTTCAAGGAAATTGAGAAGGCATGAGGAGAACTACGCGACACACGATTTGGAGTTATTAGCCATCCTATATGCCTTGAAGGTTTGGATACACTACCTTGTTGGATGAAAATTTGAATTAAAGACTGATCATTGTGGACTACAACACATTTTTACGCAAAGCGACCTGAACGCGCGACAACGACGTTGGCCAGAATTACTTAGCGAGTACGACTTTGAGATTACTTACATAAAGGGAACAGTGAACTAAGTGGTAGACGCTTTGAGTCAGAGGCCACGCATCTTTTCGGTGTTGCCTCTTTAGACAAATCTACGTGAAGATTCTAACCTTACAGCGTGACGACGACTGGTACAAGGAGGTTGAGGGATTTATTGGAAAAAACACAATGATGGTACCACGATATGAGGGATTTTCTTTTGATAGAGATGGGTTATTGAGGTTTAAAAGTCGGATTTACATACCGCCAAACGACGAGTTGAGGATGTTGATCCTGAGTGAGGCTCATAGAGCAGTTTACATGGCTCACCCGGGAGTCACGAAGATGAGGGAAGACCTTAAGCCCTTATTCTTTTGGAAGGGAATGAAGGCCGACATAGTCAACTATGTGGCCAGATTTCTAGAGTGTCAGTAGGTAAAGGACGAACATAGACATCCAATAGAATTACTACAACCACATGCCATTTCGGAATCGAAATGGGAGGTCATTTTGATGGATTTTATTGTTGGATTTCCATTGACGGCAAGGAGACATGACTCGATTTTCGTAGTAGTAGACTCTCTGATGAAGAGTGCTCACTTTATTCCTGTGCGTACGACGTATCGGGCACCTGACATAGCTAGAGTTTTCATCAGTGAGATTGTGAGGCTGCATGGCGTGCCTAAGAGGATTATATCCGATCGAGGATCGGTGTTTACTGGACGATTTTGGACGAGTTTCCAAGAGGCCTTGGGAACTCAACTTAACTTTAGTACTGCGTATCAACCAGAGACTGACAGACAGACATAATGAACAAACCAAACCTTGGAAGACATGTTGCGCATGTACGTTATGGACCAACAAAAGCGTTGGGAAGAATTCTTGCCACTAGTAGAGTTCGCTTACAACAATAGTTACCAGAGCACCATTAAGATGGTGCCTTTCGAGTTTCTTTACAGGCGACCGTGTCAGACGCCCTTGAGTTGGGATCGGCTTGAGGATAGGGTCTTGGTGGGACCAGAAGCGATCCAAGAAATGGAAGACCAAATGCAAACCATAAGACAAAGGATTAAAGAAGCGCAGGATCGACAGAAGAGTTATGCCGATGCGCACCGAGTCGACCGTAGCTACGAGGTTGGCGATCGAGTCTTCTTGTGGGTTAAACTGCATAAGAGTTCGATCAAGTTTGGAAAGGGAGCTAAACTCTCTCCTAGGTTCATGGGACATTTCGAGATTGTGGAGAGAAAGGGGCCCGTGGCCTATCGACTAGCCTTGCCTGATTCTTTGAGGCGTATGCACGATGTATTTCATGTATCTGTTTTGAGACATTATATTAGTGATCCTACACATGTGATTGACATGAGTTCCTTGCAG
>ML793774.1:303184-343107 GCA_009831015.1 Picea engelmannii
GGGGCCCGTGGCCTATCGACTAGCCTTGCCTGATTCTTTGAGGCGTATGCACGATGTATTTCATGTATCTGTTTTGAGACATTATATTAGTGATCCTACACATGTGATTGACATGAGTTCCTTGCAGGTATCGGATGAGGGAGTGCTCATGGCTGAGACGATCCACATCTTATATCATCGTGTTCGACAGTTACGACGTCGAACGGTAGATCAAGTCAAGGTTCAGTGGGACAATTATAGTCTGCACTCGGTGACCTGGGAGGACACATATGATATGCACCAACAATTTCCATTTTTGTTTGATAGATAGACTTATGATATTGTGACACATTTATTTCGACATTTATACTATGAAACTTCGGGATGAAGTTTAGACCAAGAGGGGGTGTATGTAACATCCCGCTCTGGCACACTGAGAAAACTTATTCTTTGAGGACACTTGCTCGCAAGTGATCTGGACTTTTATGATAAGAAAACATTTATCCTTGATTATGATGCGATATGATAGATGACATGATGTTTTACTGCTTTGACAGGGACAGGTGCTATTGACTCAATTTTACTGAGTGTGCAGGGTTTTGGACCTTGAGGATGCAGAGGCATCGACGGAACCCCTAGGAATCCGGATTGAGTCAGGGAGTGTGCTATTTGGGTTGATTTATTTACTGTGATATTACATTGATTTGATGATATGATGTGGACATGTTCTGACACGATTGTTGATGATGCAGGCTGACGATAGCTTGCTGACCAGACTCACATATGGAGTAAAGGGGCCACACATGATTACCAGAGAGGTTGAGGGAGAGGTGTGGACAACAACCCTGCCACAACCTACTAGCAATCCTTCCGTGGCTCAAACTGTAGGTTAACGATTACCTAGTTCGAGAGGATCCACGATGCCGTGAAGGAAGACTGCGACAGTCACTCATGATGACTCTAAGGGGCGCGCAATAGGGCGGGGGCCTTATTCCTTAGAAGTCATTAGTCTCCCACAAGTTCACCTGGCGGAGTGTTGACTCCAGGGGTTATTGATGTCTACCAATCAGACAAGTTGGCGAGTGGCACCCTTGGAGCACGTGGTGCATCTTGAAGGGAACGTCGCGCAAAAGAAACACAAGAGTCGAGTGGCACCCTTGGAGCACGTGGTGCATCCTGAAGGGCACGTCACGCAAAAGAAACAAACGAGGCGAGTGGCACCCTTGGAGCACGTGGTGCGTCCTAAAGGGCACGTCGCGTTGATATTGATGAAGGAACAAACGTAGATGGCCCTAAGACTTTTAACACATTAAGAAATTCTTAAAACAACTTCCCTAAATAATTGTCGCCCAGTTCAGAATCTAAGTCCTAAGTCTAAAACTTCTCTAGGGTAAATTGTTTTTTAACCTTAAGAAAAAGACCCTATAAAAATAAAAATAAAAATTTAAACTAAAAACCACTTAAGTAATAGTTTTAGTCTTCATGATTTTTGGGGTAAAATGAAGAGAGTAATAATTTAATTAAAATCCGTGGTTTTAAATTGTAAAGAGGAAATAAATTATTTAACTTGTGAAAGTGTAAAAAGATTTCAAATTAATAATAAAAGGAAAAGAGTAAATAGCGCAATTGCCATTTTGGCCCTAATAATAGGGGAAAGAAGGGAATAATAAAAATTAGGAAACTAAGGAATGGGGGGAAACATAATAAGGGAAAAAGGGGAACTTATGTTAAAAAGCGAGGTCAACATAGTAAGGAATCTGGAATTAAGAACCTTCTAAAATGAACTAAATTAGCAACTTCATTTTAGGGAAAGTATTTAAACCTGTACGGGAATCTAGGAACACCTAGGAGTAAATTTAGGAGCAACTCTAGGTGGGTGAGGGAAATGAGACAATTAATAAATTTAAAGAAAATAATTATTGGAGGAAAGAGGGGGATGGACGACACTTGTGCGAAGGAGAATATTTAGAATATTTTTATTAAAACTTAATTTAAATGTGATTTAGGGAAAGTTGGAGGTTCTAAAAACTCTATAAAAGAAAGGGAAGATGAGGAAGAAAGGGGATCGACTGTTAGCGTAATGTTACACTGCTGGATTTGTGACTTGACTTATTACTTGTGGAGAGTTGAGATTTCCATCTCGGATAGGAGTGGTAGCTCGGCCTTGTGAGGCGAGCTAGGAGCTAGACATACCATTTGGATAGTGTGTGACCCCTTTGCGGCTCGGGGGGCTAAGGGGGAAGCAGAGTACCCCTAGCGATTGGCTGGGAGGTATCGGTGAGGTCTCGATGGTCGGCGAGCGAGAGCGGAAAGGAGCGCGAGACGTCATTCGAGGTGGGCGATAAGGCAAAGGTACGCTTTTTGGTTGAATGATATAATGTTGTATGATGTGTGATTTGGATCTGCCAGTGTTTTAAGTAGTTAAATTGATTGTTGTGATTGCGCCTTCTGGTGTTGAGAGAACTTGCGTAGGTTATCGCTGCGTCTTTTGAAAATTTTACCTCTGTAATACTTCTTACCCGGATAGCATTTTACCCTTGAGACTTCAACGATTTTAGTTGCTAATTTCATTTTTGTTTTATTCCAATGCGTTTTACTTTTGTCGAAACCGCCCTGGTTTATGTGTGGACTGCGATTTGTTATTTTATGGCCCGAGATCCCTTAGTTCTTGACTGATTGTTTCTGCCTTGATGACTGCGACCTACAATCGTTTTCGTGCGATTTTTTATTGAGCTATTGGTATTCTTAGAGGTAAAGATGGTTTAAATTCATGTGCGTTGGGTTCTAGATATATTGGCTGGATCGCCTTACTTTTGAAATTGAAATTGTGTAATTAATAGAACCATTATTTCGGTGGTGATATTTCAACATTAGTTGAAAGAAATAATTTTTTATTTATTTATGAAAACGTTTATCTATACCGATCTGCAATCTTGATGGGCCTGAGATTTATTTCCTCCATGCTTTGATTGACGAGAAACAATTTTTGAGCAGTGTCTGCGTTCTTTTTCTGGGCGGTGGAGTTTTCTTTTTGCCTTGAATCGTGGGAATTTTGAGCCACAGGGGCAAACACTCAGTTTTTATTAAGAGTGTGTCTGCATGGATTCACCTCCTAGTTACATGGCTTCCATCGGTGGTGGTTAGCTTTTGGGGATAATATGAAATGGACCCGCTGATTCTGCATCTTAGGGGAATGCCCATAAGACCGTGCCTGCATTTTTTCTGTTGAATTTATAGGGGCTTTGTAGTGTTGAAGGGAAGGAAGCATTTGGGTTTTTGATATTACATCTTTAATGGCGTCTTTAACACCAGGGATCCTGTTAAAATTGCTGCAGTGCATGAATTCCGACGTGAAGGTCACTGGAGAACACTGTTCCGTGCTTCTGCAAGTGATCGACATCATTCCGGCGTTGGCCGGGAGTGAGCTTTGGCCGCACGAGGGGTTTTACATCAAGGTCTCTGACTCGGCTCTTTCCACATACGTTTCCCTATGCCCCGTCTGCGCTGCGTTCGGCCTCTGTCGGGCAGACACTTCTGTATAGGTAACTCGAGGATCTGGTGTCCAGGGTTGTGCCTTTGGTGTAGAGCGTTTTTTTTTTATAGTCTATGGATTCGAACTCGAATTCAAACGCGAATTCGAGCGGTGCGGGTTCTAATTCGAATGCCTGTTAAAGTTGCCCTTCTAGTTCACTGCTGTTTAATTTTTTATGCTATACTTTAATGGCATCGAATCGCTGCTGCCAGATGCTCTTGGAGTGAATTCCGAATATCATTGCCTGTGCTTGTGGTCTTCCGGATAAGTGGGAAGAAGGGCCAGGGAATCTGCAGTTCCAGTCAACTGTAGTCACCGTTTCCATTTTTGACCATCCATTTAAATCCCTATGAACATGACCTGCTCTAGCGCACACGTTTGTGTAAGACCCCTGATTGAATGTTGTGTTGATTTTAATGCTTAGATGCTCGTTCAGTTGAATCTTGTTTTCGGATTAATGCCGATTAAGTTAGCTGCCAAATTGTAGCTGCCAACTGAATTCGTGATTTCTGGCATGTGTTCTTCGCCCTGCTATTTCGGCATGCTCTCTCTCCACGATTAGCTTGTTGCCGTTTTTTTCCCTTCTTTTATTCCTTTAAAGGGGCAAAGGTGGAGGGGCTGCTAAAACTTTTAAATGCTTTATTGATTATGGAAGAGTAATATAAATGCTGGTAAATTTAAATGGTTGATCGATATGGAATTTTAATGTCATGGATTGATAAGATTAATGAGAGTAAGTATGGTAGCTCTAAATTCAAAATGTTTTATCGTTTATGGAATGTTAATGACATTGGATGTTATTATTAATGCTAGTAGTTATGGTAACTCTAATTTTAAATCCTTATCGTTATGGAATGTTAGGGTAGTGAAAAATGGATGCTTTCTTTTATTATTCAATTCAGAGAGGAAAGGAATGTTTATAAAAGTAGCAATCCAGCTGAAAAAGGATGCTTCCTAGATGGCAAGTTTTATTTATTTAAAGATGGAATATAAAGTTTTTATTTATTGTTTAAAGAAGGGATTTTCTTTATGTATTCATTTAAAGAAGGAAACGCCTTATGTATTAGGTTGTTGTTGTAAATTATACAGGTAATGCCATTATAATATATTGTCTTGAACTATGTAAGAGTAATGTTCTTGTAATAAATAAAACGGTACTGTTAGAGTTATATAACATATAATTGTAATGTTGTTGCTATTTAATTTGCAAAGTTATTGTAACAATGTGTCATGGCATTGGTACTTTACTGTAACTTATTGTTATGGTGATATGTAAGGAGTAATGTCATTGTAATATATCGTTGAAATATGTAAGGGTAATGTTATTTCCATATAAAATAAAATGTAATTTTAGTGTTAGATATCTTATAAAATGTAATGGCATTGTTGTTTTATCATAATACTATTGAATCTTTAGTTATTGATGACTTATAAAATGTAAGGTTCCTTGAACTAAGTACCATAGATTATTATGAATTAGTAAATGAGGAGTCTTGTTCATTTTAATAATGTTGAACTTGGTGGGTCGTTATCTGAGTCCTTCTGCCTTGCGCCTTCCATAGAGGTCGTGGTCGTTCATTTAATTATTGTTGTACTTGGTTGAGTCATTTAAATGCTGGGTATGCTTGTGTCGGGCGGGATGTAGACACCTCCATGTTCCTCAGAACAGTCGCCAGCCCTGAGACCTTAAATGGTTAAAATTGATGGGAACCTGGGCTTGAGCGTTGCTTATGTGTCTTGGAGGTCGTAACCATTGCAGGGTAGGACGGGCGGGTAGTCAGTCTTACTTATAGTCATTGATCATCGTTAATGCATGCAATTACTTGTTGTGCGTCTTATGTCGTCTTGTTGTGTTCGTTGTTCTTTGCGTCTTGATCGTCGTCGAGTGGCGACGCAGAGTCGAATATTTGTTTCCCTTGTACACGCACGCAAACACTTTTAAAAAAAAATAAAAATAAAAATTTTACACTTGTTTTAAGAGGTTTGGCGTCGTGACGAGAAGGGTCCTTACATTGAGGGTCCTCTCAACCCCATACCTTTACTTTTATAGGTTCTCCAACATTTTTAGATCTTTATACAAATTGAAAATTCAAACTTTCTCATGTGAATCATATTAGAACTACCTCATTGAAAGTCTATGTTCCCCATTTATCATTAACCAAGGGGTAATATCCCTTTGGTTTGGTTTTAAATGTGTCATTTACTTTAATGTATGTTCTCTTTTTCCCAATTGAAATCAATTTGATTTAACCTTATCTAATGGTCATGTTTCTTCTTTACATCACTTGATTTTATTGCACATTTCAATTTAATTTAACTTTACCTAATGGTCATGTTTATTATTTACATCACCTGATCTTATTGCACATTAGCTATTGGTTAGTTATTAGGTCCTCCAGTACCAGAATCAACACCTCATATTATAAGGATGAATAAAAAACTTCACTTAATTCACATTCCCTATATAATATATGTGCATAAATGAAGGTAAGTTCAAGATAAATGCATTTTCTCTGATATTCTCCAAAATATTGAAGGGTTTGTATTTGGTGAGATTGAATTTCTTTTGTGGACATTAAAACCTTTCTTTTAATTGGATAAACTACATATAATATTTGACTTTAAAGAGATATTTTGTTTAATGTTGATCATGATTATTCTTGTATTTTTTTTATACTTCTATAAGTTCTTATCTATTCTTGTCTTACTCACACACAACCTTCTCCACAAACTTCACAGCTTGTGATTTGTTTATGGTTATAACCACAAAACCTTCTCCACAAGCTTCATAACTTGTAATTTATTTATGATTATAATCATATAACAACCATTAATTTGTAGATGGAATGATGTATTTTTTAATTTCTTATCCTAAACATCCATAAATTAATCCAAAAGTTATTAAGACTCTTGAATTTGTTCATAAATTATATAAATAAATACTCTATATGAAGAAGGAGGAATTTTAATAATAATTGCACAACTAAAACCTTCTATAAAGGAACCACATCTATGAACTTGTCAAATTTATCAACAACAATCCAACATATAGTGAGTGTCATTAGTTTTTCAATGTTCCTCCTAAACTTTCCATTGAAATATTTTTCTAGGTCCTTAAAAGAATATGAAGAAAGGTGTATAATCACATCGTTTTAATTTATTTGGCTTTGAAATAATACATAGTACATGATATATAAACTTTTTCATATATATATATTTTTTTAATCCATATAAACATCTTTACAAGTTAGTTAAAATTATGTTCACTCTAAAATATTTAACAATTATAAAATTATGATTTTCTCAATTATTATTGTTTTTAATTTTTATTTATAAATATATATGTTGTTTAATTTATTAAATAATAGTTTTTCAAAATATTTTTTTTTAAAGAATTTTAACATGCATAATTCTATAAGTTTAATGGACTAATATAAATCTATTACATTTAATTATTTAAGTTTTTCATTTAAAAAAAACCAACTTCTTTAAATTAAAAAAAATAAACTTATAAACAAAATCAATAATATATTTTTATATATTTTAATATTCAATTAAAATTATTTAATTAAAATATTATTACTTTTAAGTTTTTTATTAAATTTATATAAAACAAAAATTATGATAAAAATAAATAATTATTTTTTTTCCCAAAACATATTGCCTTTATTTTATTTTTTCTAAATAATGACATACACATCTTTATAATATATAAATAATTTATCATTACCTTATAAAAATTCATTAACCTTTTACATTGTCCATAAATTCATCACTTTCATTCTTTAAAAACAAAAAAAACACATGCATTAAATATCTTTCAATTCAAAGTTGAATAATTTTTACAATCCCTTAAAATGTTTCACCTAGTTAATTTATTAAAATGCATTAAAATTTCCAATAACCATTTTAAAAACTTTTTAATTTTAAACTACTGAAGTAAAGTATTTTAATTTAAATAAATTACTTAGATATGATAAATTGTCAATAAATTTAATTAAATCTTTCCAATAACCATTTTAAAAACTTTTTAATTTTAAACTACTGAAGTAAAGTATTTTAATTTAAATAAATTACTTAGATATGATAAATTGTCAATAAATTTAATTAAATCATTTAGATTTGATTAATGGTTGAGTCATTTTAACCCACAACTTTCTTATGATCGTGTAATGGGAGATTGAGGGTTCTCTCAACCCCATACTTTTACTTTTTTAGGTTTTCCAACATTTTTAGATCTTTATACAAATTGAAAATTCAAACTTTCTCATGTGAATGAACTACCCCATTGAAAGTCTATGTTCCCCATTTATCATTAATCAAGGGGAAGTATCCCTTTGGTTTGGTTATAAATGTATCACTTACTTTAATGTATGTTCTCTTTTTTCCAATTTAAATCAATTTAATTTAACCTTACCTAATGGTCATGTTTATTCTTTACATCACCTGATCTTATTGCACAATAGATATTGGTTAGTTACTAGGTCCTCCAGTACCAGAATCAACACCTCATATTATAAGGATGAATACAAAACTTCACTTAATTCACATTCCCTATATAATATATGTGCATAAATGAAGATAAGTCAAGGATAAATGCATTTTCTCTGATATTCTCCAAAATATTGAAGGGTTTGTATGTGACGAGATTGAATTTCTTTTGTGGCCATTAAAACCTTTCTTTTAATTGGATAAACTACATATAATATTGGACTTTAAAGATATATTTTGTTTAATGTTGATCATGCTTATTCTTGTATTTTTTTTATACTTCTATAAGTTCTTTTCTATTCTCGTCTTACTCATACATAACTTTTTCCACAAACTTCATAGCTTGTGATTTGTTTATGTAATTTATTTATGATTATAATCATATAGCAACCATTAATTTGTGGATGGAATGATATATTTTTTAATTTTTTATTCTAAACATCCATAAATTAATCCAAAAGTTATTCAAGAATCATCAAATTTTTCATAAATTATATAAATAAGTACTCTATATGAAGAAAGAAGAATTTTAATAATAATTACACAACTAAAATCTTCTAAAAAAAAACCACATCTATGATGTTGTCAAATCTATCGACAACAAAACAACAATCCAACATATAATGAATCCAACATATAATGAGTGTCATTGGTTTTTCAATATTCCTCCTAAACTTTCCAAATATTTTTCTAGATCCTTAAAAGAATATGAAGCAAGGTGTATAATCACATCTTTTTAATTTTTTGGCTTTGAAATAGTACATAGTAAATGATATATAAACTTTTTCATATTAATTTTTTTTAATCCATATAATTCACTTCAAAATATTTAACAATTATAAAGTTATGATTTTCTCAATTATCATTATTTTTAATTCCTATTTATAAATATATATGTTGTTTAATTTATTAAACAATAGTTTTTCAAAATATCTATTTTTTAAAGAATTTTAACATGCATAATTCTATAAGTTTAATGGACTAATATATATCTATTACATTTAATTAGTTAAGTTTTTCATTAAAAAAAATCAATTTCATTAAATTAAAAAAAAAAATTTGAAAATCAATGATATATTTTTATGTATTTTTAATACTAAATTAAAATTATTTAATTAAAATATTATTACTTTTAAATTTTTTTATTAAATTTATATAAAACAAAAAATATGATAAAAATGGATAATTATTTTTTTCACAAAACATATTATCTTTATTTTATTTTTTCTAAATAATAACATACACATCTTTATAATATATGAATAATTTATCATTACCTTGTAAAAATTCATTAACCTTTTTTAAATGTATCAACATTGTCTATAAATTCATCACTTTCATTCTTTAAAAAAAAAAAAAAAAAACATATACGTTAAATATCTTTCAATTCAAAGTTGAAATAATTTATACAATCCATTAAAATGTTTCACCTAGTTAATTTATTGAAACGCATTAAAATTTCCAATAAACATTTTAAAAACTTTTTAATTTTAAACTATTCTAATTTAAATAAATTATTTAGATATGATAAATTGTCAATAAATTTGATTAAATCATTTAGATTTGATTAATGGTTAATGGATTTAATATTTTAAGTTTTATATGATTTTTGTTGATGATATTTGTAAAACTTAAATATATTAATGTATGTTTTGTGAATTTTCTCAGGATAACAAAATTATTATATTTTTGTTTGTTAGAAATGTGTTTGTAATTTTGAGGTTAACATTTTTAATCATTAGTTAAGAAACTATAATTTAGTGATATCTAATCTGTCAAAATCACTATAATATAAATTATGATATTAAAAAGTTTAAAATAATTACAAAATTACAAAATAATTTATAAATTATGATATTTAATTTTTTATCACTAAACTAAACCCATCATGATTCAATTGTAACATACAGATTAATCTTTTGTCCAATTAATAAGAAGATGAGGAGTTATCATTGAAATATTTTATCAATCATTACCTTGTTTTCATCATTACATGAATCTCCATTCCCAGAGATGAAATACTTAGGTAAATAATATTTCATCCTTGATGATGGCTCATTGTAATTATAGATTACCTTTAGGAATTGCTAATAAAACAATGACTAATAAGCCCGATACAACCATAAGAATAAGAAAAGTGTTAGTATTTCATCTCATGATGGTTCATTCCAATTATAAATTAGGTTTGCAAATAAGAATCAGAAAAGTGTTAGTATTTCATCCCATGATGTCTCATTGCAATTATAAATTAGTTTTACAAATTGCTAATAAAACAATGACTAATGAACCAGATACAACCATCAAAATGAGAAAAGTGAGTTGTACACTAACTTCTAGATCCATTTGAATTTATTTCACCTTTACGATCCCATGAACTTGATAAATGTATGAATAAAATGTTGTCCTTATTTTATTTATATTAATATAATATAAAATTTAAATATAATAATTATAAAATTCAATAGATATAGTAGTTTACATATTAAATTATAAATTATGATGTTAATGAGTTTATATTTCAAGGTATCTTAAATTTTAAAAGTATTTGTTTATCATAATAATATTAAACACTCTCTATATATATTATTTGTAATAACTATAATATATAAAAAAAATTATGATGTTAATGAGTTTATATTTCAAGGTATTTTAAATTTTAAGAGTATTTGTTTATGTTAATAAACAAGGGAAAGTTCAAATATTAAACACTATATTTTGTTTGTAATAATCATAATCATAAAGTTCTATGTTTTGTTCATTTACATTTTTTAATATTAAGTTATAAATTATGGTATTAATAAATTTATAATTTTATTTCAAAGCATTTCAAATTCCGCTTTTATATATCATTCAAAATTAGAGTATCATCTTAAATATCACTTATGTCAAAATGTATAACATTAGAGTATCATCTTAAATATCACTTATGCCAAAATGTTATAGGAGGATTGAATAAGTTAAATTATATAATTAACTATTTTTTTTTTAAATAAAAAACAATATTAATATCTTTCATGATAGAGTTGGTGGTATTTAGTATTCAAACTCAACTCTATGAAATATCATGCATCTCAAAGTTAATAAAAAATGTTATTGTCATTACTAGAAGATATATAGTTTTTACTATAAATTTGTTCAAAGCATAAAAATGCATTCCATATTTTCGACATTGATATCACAAATAATCTATATGGGATGCACTTTACTTAATCACTTTTTTTTTTAAGAGGTTTTACTCTTTTTCTTTGATTTCATAAATATTTTTTAAGAGATATTTTTGGTTAACATGAACATAAGAATACCAACTTTATATTGTGTAAGGAGATCCAATCAGATGAGTTAGGATTTTACAACAAGAGATAACACATTACTTGCAACACAATAATGGTGGCGGTTAGAGGAGGGAGTTCTGCTCCCTCTTACAGGAAGGCTCTGATTGATAACGATCGTCAAGCAACCAATTACATCTCAATAGGATTGAGGAAAGTCAAAGAAGTGGTAATGACATAGGGAGAGAAAGGAGCAGGAAAAGAAAGGATGGAGGAAAAAAATATGCAGGAAAGAATAAAAACTCGGATAATAGAAACCAGATTGGGTCTGGAAGATGCATCCCAAAGTCAACCGAAGTACCAAAATATGATATCTCTTCAACACGAATAGGTAACTATATCCCATACATGCAAGATCATGTTGTCATTGGCAAGTTCATGTGCATTTGGCCCATGGAAAAATCATTGGAATGGTGGATCCAATCCCAACAAAAACTGAAAGGGGAGATTGAACTCAAGCTGGGATCTAAGGGATTTTTCACTACAATATTCACCATCTTGGAAGACAAAGACAAAATGTTTGAAAATGGTCAATATTTCTTTAACTCTGCTGGACTATACATGTACCTTTAGTCATAAAATTTTAGCCTAGAAAAAGAAGACTTCATAGTAGCTCCCATTTGGATCAAGCTTTATTCTCTGCCGCAGGAGTTCTGGGATGAGGAAATACTAGAGGGCAGAGAAAATAACCTAGGATCCTTTGCCAAAATATCAGAAGTTACAAAAAAAATATGCTATACTTCCTACGCAAGAATCTGTGCATATCTGAATGTATCCCAAGTGCTTCCAGACTCCATATACTCAAGCTATCAAGATTTAGAATGGATCCAAACCTTAGACTATGAGCACATCTTGTTTCATTGTAGAAAATGTCATGAACATGGGAATTTATTCATAGACTACCCACTCAATCGACGACCAACTTCCACAAAGAGAAATCCATAAAAAGGTGCAGAGGGGTTTGAAACATTGACCACTAGATGACGCAATGCAAGGAAGTCGAAAAACTCTCCTCATCAGACATACATTTAAACCAACAACAAGTTTGAAACTCTCCAACCTTCTCAGGAGGAGCCCCCAAAATACAAAGTTGTTGTTACAAAAGATTAGGTACTACAGGATGCCAAGCAAAGCAAAGATGTCAACAAGGAAGAACATACAAAATGAAGAAAAAATATGGGACAATTGAATGAGGAAGTAAAATATCCTGACATACAAATGGAAAATGAAGGCGAGGAAAAAGAAGAATCAAAGGATGGGGAGGACATGGAACTGACATAATGAGATCTGTAATCTCTGGTGGCTGCATGGAGGCATTAGGACCCAAAATTTATCTCAAAACAATAGATCCAACTGGTCAAAGAATCTCTAGTCAGAAGAAAAGATAGACACAATGCTCATAAAAAAGGTAATCCTTCCTCCTCCTCTTCAGTTCTTGGGGTACTTAAAACTAATGCTTCCAAATATGCGGCCAAGCTGGCCAAAGAGGAGAAAAAAGGAGGAAGAAGAAGTAATACACAACTGCTAGAAGAAATCTGTGAAATGTTGGTCAATTATGGAAGGATAACATTGATGACATACACTTTTCCCCTCAACCCCCATTGTTCCACATGAAGATACTCTCATGGAATGTAAGAGGCATCAATGGAAAAACAAAACACTGTATGATGAAGAAAATCATTGCAAAGCAAATGCCACTGTGATCCTTTTATAGGAAACCAAATGCCTGAGAAACATCCTTAACACCCTAGGTACTAAATTTTGGAAGCATTCACAAGTTTTTGCCACTAATTCCCAAGGAGATGTTGATGTTTGTATCATCATACATGTATTTCTGCACAGGTATAAGTGTCTAGATGTGTGGAAGTTGTCCAAAGCCTTTTACCTTGAGAATTTACTTTAATTAAATGAATTATTATAGTAAAGTGATTTTATTAGTGAGTTGAGTTTTATTTAAAGAAATGCTTTAATTAGAATTAGTGAATTAAATAATAACCATTGATATCAAGTGAGGTGAGAAGTAATCTCAACCGTCAATCACTTTGAAGATTAGGGTTTTGTCACAACTCAATCCTATAAAAGCAAGGCTAGAGTGAAGGAGAAGACACTTGATACTTTTCACACAAAGATAACAAAGAATGACTTTTGCTAGTGTGGAGTCATTTGAGAATGTAGAAGCAAAGCAAGACTTTTTCTTACACTTGAGAGAGGAAAGAAGGAACTTTGCTCAGAGTATTGAATCACGAAGGACTGTGATTCAAGGAGATCTTGGATAGGTGGAGAAGGACTTCTATCTAGAGATCATGTTAGGGAGAAGACAAGACATGGACAATCACAAGTGGGTTTCAGCTATTTGGAGCCACAACAATAGGTTTGCGCCATACAGAGTTCCATACAGTCTTTGAGTGCATGCACGCAGGTCTTAATGGAGATAGGCATGTATACATGGGTTTGCTTAAGGAAATTTGCGCACATCTCCGGAAGCGTGAAAGTACAATTTCGTACAACAACTCAGGAGATTGTGAGGGTTTACAAGTATTGTCTAAGGTTTTCTATATTTCTTTATGGATCATTATCCTAGGTACATGAGCCCTTGTAAGATTTGAATTATTTGAATGATAAGCTTAGTTGGTGGGAAGAATATCTTTGTGTATTGAGGATGAGAGTTTTGGTTTCCAATATTTCTTTCACTATCTTTATTTGAGTTGAATATTCCAGTAGTGTATGTTGTTTTGTGAGTTGCTAATTTGATTTACATCCAAGAAATCACTAGATAACAAGATACCTAGGTGCCAAAGTAAGGTTTTCAACATGGTATCAGAGTGCTTACTTTGAGAGGAAGCCAGATCCTAGATCCATAGGAGTTGATAGAAAATATATCATATTTGCAAGGAGATATTAGAATATCCATAACCAATAGACATAAATCAAGGGTTGGATTTCAGGGAAACAAAAGTACTGATGCAAAACTAGGGTTTTTCAATCGTGCAGAGATGTATGTAGGTTGTAGATGGAACGATTATGTATATACATGGGTTTCTTTGGAGACAGTAACATATACGTGAGTCGTAGTAAGCACATGTGCGTACATACACAGGTTTCAGTAACTAAATTCACGTACATAGGTGGGTTTCAATGGTGACATGTGCGTACAAGTTCATACATGTCAATACATGGTGTAGTTTCAACAACATGTTATTTCCATGGAAATTTATCAGGTCTAATGGATGACATTAAAAAGTCTGAGAGTTGAAGATACATTGGATGGATCATCCAACTTCCTATCTTGTAAAGAAAGAGGGACTTTGGTGTTGAAGGAGTATGACCTTTGGGAGTTCGTGGAAAAATTAGTTTTTCCATTGATAGATCCAATAGCTTTGGCAACTCATGAGGATAATGGTTTTTTCCTTGATTGTTTAGAGAGGGAAAATAGTCATATGTCTAGAGGGAGATATCCCTGACACAACATTGAGCATTAGGGTTAGAGAGGGTAAGTTATACAGATTGCAGGGCAAGCCTGTGAGAGAATCCAAGGGGATCTTATATCATGGATCGATGTCAATAATAGATGATGAGGAGCATGAGGCTCCGAAGGATGAGCAGAGTTCATAGAATTCCAACGTGGGGAGTCAACCTTAGATGGGAAGAGGGATTTAACCCCTTCTAGTTGTTAGGAAACCTCGTTAGTATGAGATGACAATGATGGATTCTTAGGAGCAGGAGGCTCCTAGGAGCATATTGAGGGAGATCCTGCTTTCGAAAAAGTTTCCAAACTTTGTGGAATTGATATGTAGTGTCATCGATTCTATGATTTCCTGTATTCAGGGAGCAGATGACCAACAAGGTTGGACGGATGCCATTGAGAAGGATGATGTGTGTGACATTATGCCAAGGTCGGAGGGAGAACCAGTTCCAGGTGGATATTCAAGGAATACCTTCCTTGTTAAGAGGGAGTGTTGATGTTTGTAGCATTAGACATGCATTTTTTCATAAGTCCAAGTGTCTAGAAGTGTGGAAGTCATCCAAAGAATTCTACCTTGAGACTTTACTTTAATTAAAGGAATTATTAAAGTAAAGTGATTTTATTAGTGAGTTGAGTCTTATTTCAAGAAATGATTTAATTAGCATTTGCGAATTAAATAATAACCATTGATATCAAGTGAGGTGAGAATTAATCTCTAGATAACAAGATACCTAGGTTCCAGAGTAATGTTTTCAGCATGAGTTGGGAGAGGCTGTGCCATCCTTTGGAACCTTGCTGAAATTACCTTGAATACCTTCTTCACTACCCCGTGAACCTTATATTCCCACTTCAAAATAATTGGAACTGCTTTTTCGTGATTTATTACCAATGTTTATGGCCCCCCTTCTATCCCTACCAAGGAAATCTTCCTCATCTCTCTCCAAGCCTTAAAAACCATCATTGGTGATAAACATTGGATTATAGGGGGAGTTTTCAAAATCATAACCTCCCTTGATGAAAAAAGAGGCGGAATTTGTCGGCTAGAACAAGCTTCTCTCAAGTTGAAAGAACTCATATGTAATCTCAAATTAATAGACCTGCCCTCCTCCAATGGATTTCATACCTAGAACAACCGACACAAAGAGGAAAAACATGTTTCCTCCCAACTGGATAGGTTTATTGTCTTTGATTATTTACCTCTAATAGGCCTTTACCTTAACTCCTCAATCCTCCCATACACAGGTTTTGATCACTGGCCTATAAATATGTATATAACTCTATTTGATACCCCACCTCTTCGACACTTCCATTTTGAATCATTTTGGATGGAGTGCCCTACCTTCATGGAAAACATTGATACATGGTGGAAGGAAACACAACACATTAAGGGAATTCCATTGTATCTCTTTAAAAAATGATTAAAGTACATCAAAGAAAAACTTGAAAAATGGAATAAGGAGGTTTTCATAGATATTTTGAAAGAAAAATAGATGTAGAAACAAAAGTGGAGAAACTTCAACAACATATCATAGAGGCAGGGTGTACCAAACAACTCACTATGGAAGAAAAATATCTGCAAACTCAAAAAGATACTAGAGATAAGCAGGAAGCAATCCTTTGGAGGAAAAAATCTAGAGTGAAATGGCTCAAAGAAGGTGATTGAAACTCAAAATTATTCCATAGATCCCCCATCCACAAAAGACACCAAAATCGTATCACTTCCTT
The DNA here is from genome assembly GCA_009831015.1 of Picea engelmannii. Classification (NCBI taxonomy): domain Eukaryota; kingdom Viridiplantae; phylum Streptophyta; class Pinopsida; order Pinales; family Pinaceae; genus Picea; species Picea engelmannii. The sequence goes on from ML793774.1 coordinate 319,704, forward strand.
AAAGGAAGAACAAGGAAATTAACTAACACAACACATCAATATTGAGTAGGAATTGTTCAATTACTTCAAAACTCTTCTCATGGAAATGCAATAGGACATAATGGAATCAATCTCGAAAATTACTAGCCATATTCCCAAATTGATGTCACAAGAACATAACGAGTCCCTCCTCATACCGTCCACCATGATTGAAGAGATTGAGCAAGCAGTGATGAACATTCCCAAAGGTAAATCTCCGGGGCTTTATGGATTTATGAAAAACTTTTGCTAATCCTACTGGCCAATTATCTAGCACAACGTGATGAATCTAGTAGAAGATTCTGATGAATCTAGTAGAAGATTCTCCAACATCCTCCCTGCCCTCAACACCACCTTCCTATCTCTTATCACTAAGGAAGAAAAGGCAGAGGACCCCAACAAATTTAGACCAATTTCTCTCTGCAATGTAGTCTATAAAATAATAACTAAAGTAATTGCAAATAGACTCAATCCTATTCTCCCAAAATTCATCTCTCCTGAGAAAACTGGTTATGTGGAAAGGCGCTAAATCCTGGATGGTTTCATCTTAGCCCATGAAATGATCCATTCTCTGAAGACTACCAAATCTGCTAGTAGGCTAATTAATCTGGACATGTTCAAAGCTCTTAAAAAATTGATCTAGAAATATATCAATCACATTCTTCTCACCTTTGGGTTCATTGCCCCCTAAGTTCAATGGATTATGCCCCTCACCTCCTTTGATTTCTTCTTGATTTTAGTCAATGGTTCTCCTTCCAACACATTTTTTCATTCCCGTGGCATTCATCAAGGTGATTTGTTGTCTCCTTTCCTCTTCATTATAATGGAAGAAGGCTTGGGAAGGTATCTCAAAGTGACAGTAACTGAAAAGAAGATTAAGGGACTTCACCTTCATGGAAGTGATCTGCTAGTATCTCACCAACAATTTGTAGATGATACAATGTTAATGGGAATCTCAAAAATTTGGGAAGGGTTAGCAATCAAACATGTTCTGTCTGGAGGCCTCATGAACAACTATGAATCAAGGTAAGTCACAAATGTTTTCCCTAAATACTCACATTGCTACACAAAACAACATTTTTAGAATTCTCGGTTTTCATAGAAGCTCTCTTCCATCCAAATACATTGGGGCTACTCTGGTAGAACGTGCCTTAAGAAATTCAACTTGGGAAGGTATTTTGGTCAAAATGGAAATAAAATTATCTAACTGGACATTCCTCTCCTTAAACCTTCCAGGCTGTCTTGTTTTTTTAAAATTAGTCTTGTAGGTAATGCCTCTCTACCTCTTCTCAACGTTGGAAACCCCAAAATTCATCATCAAGGTCATAAGGAACATTCAACGATCCTCTATCTAGGGAAGAGCCAAAAAGGAAAAGAAGCAAGCCTTAATGAACTAGGACAAAGTATGCCAACCCAAAAGGGAAGGAGGCTTAAGACTGTGAGACTCATAAACCTTAAGTTCAGTCCTAGTGGCTAAAATATGGTGGAGATGGATTCAAAGTAAAGAATATATGTGGGGAAAGGTCTAGAAAATAAAATACAACCCTCAAACGAAACATCCCAACCTAGTAAGGCTGGAAGGAAATAATAATGGTTCTCACATCTGGAATATAACATGGACCAATAAAACCATCATCCAACAACATTTCTTTTGGGAGGTTTGAACTGGTAGAGACACTATGTTTTGGGAGGACGCATGGCAAAAACTTCCATCTTGGGGGAAAAAATAAGATCTACAACCACTAAAAGATGAAATGATAACCCAAGGGAAAATATGGATCTCATAATACTGGACTGAGGAATCTTCATATGGCCAATGGAGGACATGGATAATGAAAAAAAAATGGCTCTAGAATGGACAACACCAGCAATGGGACGAGTTCATGAAGGAGATCCAAAATCAGAAAATCCCGTGGCACGAAGGAGAGGACAAAATTCTCTAGGGGCATCCTTCTAAAGATAGTTTCACCATCAAAGAAGCATATAGTTTGGTAACCAAGCGGCAAAATAAACCTCATCAAATTTTATGGAAACAAATATGGAAACAAAACCTCTGGCCTAAAGTTTCAATTTTTTTGTGGCTTCTCGCAAAGAACAAAATTTGAACCTGGGAAAATGGGATGAAGAGGGGATTCATAGGACCAATGATCCATTGCATTTTCCAGCAAGCGGGGGAAATGACAGAGCATATTCTCAACACTTGTACCTTTTCTTCAAGCCTCTAGGACCTGATATCAACAACCTTTTGAAATTAAGCATGAGATAGGAAGAACATGTACTCAACTATAGAACAATGGAACCAAATGCACTATTCTAATCTAGTTTTTTCTAGATCATGGCAACTTCTTCTGGGATTCCTTCTATGGGAGGTTTGGAAAGAAAGAAATAGAAGGATTTTCAAGAATATAAGTCAGACTGCTAGTAGAACTTGGATTCAAATTCAAAAATATATAAGAGAAACTATTCTAAATGCGATCTGGATAGACCAATACTAGAAATTCTCCTCGACCAAAACCACCATCCTTAACTCCCCGGGTCTCAAGCAAAAATCACAGCTATCGACCTCAAGCAACCCAAGAACTTGTCTCTCCTCCCCTATAGTCTGCCCCCCCCACATTTGTATTTTTTAAACTTAACTTTAATGGGGCCTTGAAAGGGAATCTGGGACTAGCAGGATTTGGTGGTGTCTTCAGGAACAATGAAGGCAACGTCATAAGTATTTATGCAGAAGGCATGGGTATTACTATGAAAAACACAACATAAATCAACACACTTGAAAAAGGCCTGTCAATTTCTATTAGAGAAGGGTTCAACAAGCTCATTGTGGAAGGTGACTCACTAATCATCATTAGGATCCTTGGGAAAATGCTTCATGATTCAACTATAAGAAAAATCTCATTAGGATGGAAAATGGAAGGGGGTATTGAATGAATTCATTCTCTTCTACCCTTGATAGAAGTTACTTTCCCTTCCCATGTTAGGCACTTTTCCAATAAGCTTGTAATACCCCTAAGATGAACCCAGTTGAAATGTAATTATAAGTATGCGTATAGGCTGGTGAGCCAAGAAACTCTTTTTGCCAAAGAGCCTATTTTGTATTGTGTATTTTCACTTGGAAAGTAATGAAAGAAAACACGAGTGCATGCAGAACATCTTGAAAAGAAGAGTAAGGGGGATAAAATCCACTAGAATGGGAAAGAGGGGATAAGAGTCTAGAAAAGGGGATAAGCTAATGAGGATTAAGCCAAAAAGGAATATTTTATCAATATTCTTAAAGTTAAAGTCTAAAGTGGGGGATAATGCATTTTATCCTAAGTATCTATGAGGAAACATATCACAATGTGAGGGAACCATGTGTGGCCCATGTAGTGTCCAACATGACAAGTGTCAAGTTGGGAACATGCACATAAGTTTTGGGAACTTTAGCTTATTCATCCACTATTCGATCATTACTCACCCACCTCAACTCGTTGATTTCATCGAGACTTTCATGCTGCCATTACCATACCTGTACCTTTACCCGAGAGAGCGTAGGATTCTGCTGAAGAGCACCAAAAGAGAATAGTTAAGCTGAAGAGGCGGGTTGTTAGGCCCATGTGCATTCTCTCTAGGTGAGAGAATTGCATGGAATTTGATTCCCATAGGTGCCAATTTGTCGTCATAAAACTCCAATTATTCCTATTTGATTTGTTGTTGAAGCATGGAAGGGAGTGGGTGACCATAGGGGGCACACTACCTGGGTGGGAAAAGCATGTGGGGGAAAGTAGATTCTATAAGATTTTTGTTGAACTTGGCACCTATATTGAGATATTGCTACTGTTGAGAGACATCTAGGGATATATTTCCCTTTCCCTAGTGGAGTTCCAGACCATCTCAAGGGTGACTTGTTCTCAATTTGTGGGGAACAATGTCTAAGGTTGGGAGGAAAGTCAGAGGTTTGCATGCAGTTGGTGTTCATTTCATGAGATAAGTGTCTATCATGTGCTTATTTCAATTTTTGTATGTGTAATTATGAGTTTTCTATTATGGAATCTATGTTATTAATTCTATGTATGAATTGTTGTTGTTGTGTGTTGTTTTTATTCCGCATAAATATACAAAAATCCTGTGTTGAGTATTAGTGTGCAAAATATTATGAATTCTGGTCATAATTAATTGTTATTCGTAATACCGTTTAAGTAATATTCACTATAAAAATTGTATATGCGATGTAAACCGGTAATTCAATCACGGGTTACATAATTATCATTATCCTGAGTGTATTGGCAATGAGACTGGTTCAATAATGGATTTTGTAGCTGTAATACCTTGAAAGTGTTTATCAACGACTCTGTTTATATGTTCAATCATCTATGTAGAATTAATAATTGTACATATGATAAATGGGGTAATTACCCATCTTGTTACAAGAAAAGTTGAGTGAGTAAAAACTCGGTATTTTGGGCTAGAAAGGCCTTGAACAACTACAAACTGTGCGCTGAACGCAAATTCTCATCCTGACATTGTGTTGAGAAAATATTAACAGTTTGGAGCGGGTTTTACAACCTCCAGATGGTCCTAAGAGTCTTAGAAAATCCTCAGAGAAAAACTCAGAGCATTAAAGACTAGATATGGACTAATTTAAGGACTTCAGAGTAACATTGGATATGGGATTTCGATGAAAAGACTACGAGAGAACCTTCTCCACCGTAGGATATATCAGGATGACTTCACCCACCCAATACATGAAAGACAACTTTCCTAACCTAGAATGTCGTGCTAGGAATAAATGATGATGTGTATCCCACGTTAGTCCACGTGGAGTTTCCACATGGAGGGTGATTATGGTGCCATGTAGCATGGTGTAATGGTATTTAGAAAAACAAAGGGTGACGTGGTTTGAGTGTCACGTGCACAAGCTGAGAGACAACATTGGGTAGGTCCACATGTGTAAAAAGTAGGCAATGGGATTAGGAGCATGGCGGGTTCACAGTGATGTAAAAGTGACTAAGTGTTGAGACTTTCAAATGGAATTATGAAGGGGTGGAATAGAATCGTAAGTCTGTGAGTCCACGTGGATGGAAAAACTGGTTAAGTGTCAAGACTCCTTGGATGTATTTATGAAGGGAAGGCACATAATCATGCGTTTGCGAGTCCACGAATGAAAAAGAAGCTGAGTTTTGGTGGAGGGTTCATGAGAGGTACGAATATATACCATGGGTCCACAAGACCGTCACCCACAAATTCGTGAATATAGTAAGATTATTAGAAGAAGCAAAAATTTTGATACCCCATCCCTTAGAAGGTACTTAGGGGGTCGAGTATATTACAAAGCTACTGATGAATGAAGGAGTAACCAATCAATAGAATAGGTTTGATAGAAACTGGGAATTGCAGTAGACATACCCTCTTAGTTTGGATTGCAACAATTTGGCCCAGAGACGCTCCTACATTTCTTATGCTCTCTGACTTACAATGTGGTCGACTCTCATTAGTGTGGGGTTCCTCTTCTCACCTCAGAGTTGGCATAAGAATCTAGGGAGCTAGCATGGTTGGAGGGGGCACAATGGGAAGAGGCAAGAACCAATGAAGAATATTTCCACTTCCCATGGCTCAATAGGAGACAGTAATGGCGACAAAGAACTTCACCATCCACACCCCACCTGAAATTCATGCACCCCACCTGAAATTCGTGCAGAAATGGAAATATTGGAAGAGAACATTCGTTTGAAGCTCATTGCGATACCATATAGAGAAATTGAGGTCAAGATGATAGCTTGGATTCCAGATACAGGTTCATCAAGGCCATGGGAGACCAAATACTATCACACTATTGAATTGTACTGGCATGTGAAGACACTTCTAGGCAAGGAAATGGAAGATAGGCAGGCTAAAAATAATGAAATTTCTTTGCCGCTGGACTACGTCCAACTCCAGATCAAGAAACTGGACCAGAAAGTCACCCTTTTGGCGGAGAATATTGTAGGAATTATCTTCAACGTCCCCATGGATGGACTTCCACATGTTTGGAGGACAATGTCCCCTCCCCTTCAGTCTAATTTCTTATTTTTTGCTACTTAGCTTTGTATTCTCATCATAGATTCTATAGACATGTTGAAAATCACCAGAAAATCTCTAGAATAGTAGATGATAGGTCTTATAGTTTTCATGGATATCATTTTACTTAGCTTTATATTCTCATCATAGATTCTATAGACATATTGAAAATCACCAGAAAATCTATAGAATCGTAGATGATAGGTCTTATAGTTTTCATGGACATCATTCTTCTTCAAAAGACAACGTATTTTTTGATAATTAAGGCAATAAGCCTCAAGAAACAATTGTTCTGCTGTTGGTCTAGTTTCCCATGTGGCAGGACAGTAGCATGACACATTTATTTTTTCCATTAATAATATAATATGGTCTATATAGCTTACAAAAAAACATGAGCACAAGATCACAAAATTGTGAAAGCAAGCATTTGAATAGGTTTATATGACTAAGAAGTATCTATTTTGTGAAATTCATTTAAGAATTGCACTTGGCCTAGATTTTGTCACAAGTACTAATGTAAAACAAATACGTGCACAAAACTGAGCTTGTTATAGGTGATACTTGAAAACTGGTGGGGAATTTAATAACACCTCACTTTCACCAAATTGATAATCTATTATGGACCAATTTCATCATGTTTTTTTTGTCAACAAACGTTTAATTCTATTTATCATAGTAAGGAAAATTTATACAAAACCCACTATATTGTTGGCTTACCACTGGGGAATTCATATCAATAGCAGTGAAATAGGTTATTTTTCCAAAAAGTTTGAGACAAATTCTCGATTAAAGACAAACTTGTAAAGTTGTAAGACCAGTTTGGGTAGCTAATTGCCTTTATACAATCATCCAAATATCTCATGTAAAAACTACTTGAAATAGGAAAAATTCTAAACATACTAGAAATTATTCTGGAGAGAGGCCATCTGCCCTCGCAAAGAGCTCATGATGTTGAGCCTTGGGGTTACCATCAGTCGGAGCATTGTTATGGTGGGCTGGAACTGGGTGTATAACTCTGATTTCTTGGAGTTTCTACCTCACCTTTTCCAATTGCATGAGGATCTCATCCCGGTCTTCATCTCTATCATATAGAATATTTCCCATGAAAGTATTTATGTGCTAGTACATGTCCACCATTTTCCAATATTTAGCTTCTCTTTCTACATTTTCCATAGTCCACCTAGAGCTTCCCACGTTAGGTACCTAGTCTCTCATTTTGACATCAATTTCCTAGTCATGGATGGTGCCCTACTCAAGGTGGACAATTTCCTCAACATTTGATATCTCCTCCTGAATATGAGGTGGTATTTTCTCTGAATATTCATGTCTAGAAGCCCAAGCATATTTCTACACCCACAGGCTGATGGGACTGGGGCTAGAGTTGCAAGAGGTAGAGGGGTCAGGGTGAGTCCCTTGGCCCCATTGATAGCCCGAACTGTAACCACGACTAGGTGGCATAAAAAGAACAAATTTCCAGGTTCAAAATGGATAACAGAGAGAGCCCAGAGGAAATAGGAAGCCACACAAAGATTCATAGAAAAGCCTCTATGGTCGGGAGGCTTGGCCTCCTATTTTATCATACTAAGAAACCCTGAGGTCGCAATGATCCCACTGTTAAAAATTATGTTGGTGAGACAATATTTCCACTCGGAGCCATAATTTTGTGAAATGGCTTGAGAAACCCACTCGTTGGAATAATGAAGCTTGAAACTGGTTGAAGTCATGATAGAACATAGGTGCTGGTGAGTGAAGTCAATAGTATGAGCCATAACTATAAATTAAAACCTGCACATCCGTCCTTGTCGTGCACATCTGTAAAATTTGTGTGTCTTAACTTGGCATCCCCCGATGTTACCTGATGTATTATCTATGGGAAAGGAAGGCGGTCTCATGGTCTATCGATCAGAGCGTCTCACCTCCCTAGCACCCTATCGAAGGAGGTGCCTTCTTTAGCTGCAAGGTCAGAGCATTGCTCAAATAATGGGTTTGACTGGGAGGAATCCAGTGGTCTGTTGAGGATTTCCTGGACACTTGTTATGCCTACATTAGCAATTTTTTCCACCTCTTTATTAGCTGACCTACTAATGTGAAATGGTATGAGTCGAGATTCCTGGGAGGAGAGCATTGGTTCTTTCCAGGCCTACTTCAAGGCACCAACATTTTGCAAGTTTTCTCGTAGGTGTGCCTTGTTGCATTTTTTTGAGCATGTGAACGACAATTTGAGAGTCCCCTTCCACCACTATTTTATCAAATCCTTCATGGGAACCTATTTGGAGGCCATACTCCAAGGCATAGAGTTCAACTACATTGTTGTTGTCAATGTCTAGTTTTCTTGCACAGGTCCATAAATTTTTCCCCTGGTCATTCCTGAATACTCCTTTGAACCTAGTTGGTCATGGATTCCCTTTTGAGGCACTGTCAAAGTCAATTTTAGTGAATCTTTGGGGTGGCGATGACCAACACTATCGAAGGCAGGGATGGGGTTTATGAACTGTCCAATGAGAGGAGATTTGATTACGAGGGTCCATGTCGAAGGCATATGCTTCGTTCCTAGAGATCTCCATTCCAGTCCCATTCTGTCCAAGTGCGGAGGAGGATGGTTTCACATATGGCTTGCTTGATTTTGATCCATAAACCATGTTCTTCCATTTGATCCATTTTGAAGATGCATTTGTTTCATTCTTTCCAAGTCTCCCATAGAAGAAACCCTGGGAGGAGTTTCCATGCTCTGTTCACAACAAAATTATTGCTTATTTTTTGATCCCAACCTTCGATAGTGTCCCTTATTCTTATTCTATTGCGGTTGAATATTTGGAGAGTCAAAGTTCCTTGATCCCAAAGTGTGGACACATAGGAGTAGTTATTAAAAATACACTCTATTTTTTCAGCCCGATTCTTACAGAGATAATATTAGGATGGTATTGAGAAGCATTGCTTGATGAGGTCGTCCCGAGTGAGAGTTTTCCCCTGGGATAGTATCCAAAGAAAGGTGGAGACTTTTGGCCACAAACTTTGCTGCCATATTTTACTCCATATTTCTTGATGGGGATGTTTTTGAAATCCTGCAACAAGTTTATAGGCTTCTTGAACTGAAAAAGTTCCCACTTGGATGGTTACCCCATCTAAGATTGTTGGGTTGATTGCTGAATTTGATTTTATGGGAATTCAAATATGGCCAGAAAGAGTCCCAATCAAAGGGCTCGAGGGAAAGAGTCCATTGTTATTTAGGGAGCCATGATCTCCATATTTGATTCATTCCAAGAGGGTGCTAGTAATGGAAACGGTGAGTTTTATTTTGGTTTGTCATCCATGACTTGAGGGCTTCGAGATCATTTATTTCACTCCTATTTGGAAGTTGTTGCAAGACATCCTCCCATAAGAGGGATGATTTTCCATTCCTTATCTCCCAGAAGAAGTGCTATTGAATGGGAGTGTGGTTTTTCTAGGACACATTATAGATTGAGGATCTAGAAGGGGAGGTATCCATGCGAATTAAATCAGGCAATGTACAGTTAGCAACCTATTTGTGTTTCTAGATTCATCCCTAGATATCTTGAGTGTTATTGAGCTAGTGTAACCATTTTTTGGCCCCTAGAAATGAGTTCAATGTTTTAGGATCACATAGGCCAAGACCTCCTGCAAGTTTTGGGAGGTAGACAATGGACCATGAGACCTGAGCCCATTTCTTACTCTTCTTATTCCCTTCCCCAAAGGAAGTTTATTTGCATGTTGCAAATATTTTTGAGGATGTATTTGGGAGAGGCTAGAGAAGAGAATAGATACAAGGGCATAACTTGCAAAAAAATTGAAAAAAAATTGAATTGCACTCCTCGACTTGGAGCCATTGAAATTTGGACTTCTGCCTCCAAAGTTGTTGTTGGCGAGGACAATTTTGGGATAAAATCAAGGAAGTTTTGAAGGAATCAAGGCAAAAATCGAAAAAGATAAGACATCGCCGGAAAATGGGGAGTGCGCCGGAAACAGAGGAGAACTAACGCCAAGGAAAAGCAGTTACAAAGTGGACAAACTACTGCGAAGTAGTTGAAAAGTCGACATACCTAATCCTCTTAGGGCTAGGGTTTTTGTAAGGGCTTTGTCCCATTTTGGTATAAGTAGAATGTATTAGGACTCTGGAAAAGGTTGTTGTTGGTTGATTGATAGATTGGTTAGAAATTATCAGTTTTGTGAGGACTATTGCGATCTGTGGAGATCGATTGTAATGGAGGAAGAAATGTACAATGCACGACACTAGATTTTGCATGAATATTAATAAAGAGATGAAGCGACTCATCTTTGTGGACGTATCCCCAAGAGGGGGTGAACCACAATTTATCTGGGTTATGTGTGAATGTTTGCAGTGATTTTGATTATATTTTCTTTCATGAGTTTATGTTGAACATGTTCAAATGATAAAGGAAATAATACTGTGCACTAAGAATAACTGATGAAATTTGTAGAACAACACTAATGGATGAATTTTATAGTTTGCATTCAGATCATAATTTTATGTTGCAGTAAATGAATGCATGTCATTGGGTATATGCTGTTATAATGGTTCATGAAGTTCAATTGGAATAGTTGTGTCAATGGTCATAACTAATATCCAACTAGGGTTAGTATAATGAATGGGTATTCGAGGGATACAAGTTGAGTGGATATAAGGCTCATGAGAAAGAAGCACATCCCATCCCATGGTTGTAGACACCTGAGTCCTGCAACCACCCATTGAAGCCATCTTGGGCGAGACTGCGCAGTGCACTATGTGCGTTGTGTTTCCTTTTGGTATCCAGAAGGTCCGATGGTCGAAGGGAAGTTGGTAATCCTATAGTTAGAACTTGGTTCAGCCCATAACAACCAACAATTGTTCCTCTTGTTTGTGGCTGAGGACTAGCTATATTTTCAAATCTATTTCTTCTATTATAATATTTTCTGTTCTCCCTATTAAAATATTCTTCTACTGTATGTGCTCCATGTTGTTTTTGAGCTCTTGTTTAGTATGGAAGATATCCCCAAACTCTTCTCTATTTCATAGTTTGATCCGGAGCTTAACATTCTTGAGCCTTTGTTGGAATATAAACATGGGTGTGCCATTTTATATGGCTACTTCCTTCCACCATCTCTCAACATTTGCTTGAAATGAAGGGTATTCCATCTAGAAGGATTCAAACCTGAATGACCTATTTTTTGGGCTTTCTTCAATGTCAAGATCTAGGCATATTGGTCAATGATCTGACCCATTGCATGCTAGTATCATGGATTCAATCACTAAACCCCTAATGAGAAATGAATCTGAGATAAGAAATCGATAAAATTGAGAGGCGATTTGGTGAGTGCCTCCCTTGTGGTTGTTCCAGGTATGTAATCCATTCACCGTTTCCCAATCAAATAAGTTTGAGGCTCTGATAATTTATTTAATTTTTTCAGAGTCCAGATCTATGCATCTAATTCATCCTCATTCTCTTCCAAGGAGGTTATCATGTTAAAGTCTTCTCCAATGATCCAATGGTGATTTTCCATCATATCTTTGAGATTTTGCAGGCTTATGAGGAATTCCAGCTCCCCCCCCATTAACTGAGGTCCATAGATGCTGGTAATGAAGCATGATTTGTTCGATATGATTATTTGAAACCAAGTAGACAATGATCTATTTTTGGAAACAAATTAGAGAGTTGGATCTCCATGGGGTTCCACAAGAGTGGAGCCCCCAAGTATTTGAAAGGAAGAGTGCTTCTTTGGAAACCCAAAATTTGAGAGATGTTAGATTGGATAGATGGAAGAGTTTTAAAAAAGAATATTTGGGACTTACATTGGTTGATAGAAGTTCCAGATGCCTCCATAAATTTGGAAAGGATTTGCTTGATGGCGATCACTTCATGAACCATCGGGGTACCCATGAGCATTGTATCATGAACGAACCGCTGATCGGAGGTTGCATCATTTTCTCCATGGATCATTAATCCTTTCACACATCCTTCGAAAATAGCCACTTTGATAATACGACCAATTCCTTCCTCCATAATTATGAAAATGAAATGGGAGAGGGGGTCTTCCTGCCGAATTCCTTGAGAGGGGGTAGAGGTGTGGGAGGGGGAGTGATTTATTAAGATGGAGAAGAAAAATTAAGAAGTGAGTGTCATAACCCAATGAATCCATTGCTACGAGAATCCAAAATCTAGGAGTTGCTTGATGTATTTCCAATTAAGTTTATCAAAGGCTTTGGACGTATAATGTTTGATCATCATGCTTGATTTTTTGGTTGTTTTCAAAGAATGAATCATCTCATGGGATAAGATGATGATTTCCAGGATATGTCTTCCTTTAACATAGATTGATTTTTATGGGGAGATGAGGCTGGGAAGGAGGAGTTTTAGGTGATTTTCAATGATTTTGGTTATAACTTTGTAAATTACATTGCATAAAGCGATGGGACGAAATTTGTTGGGGTCTTCAACCTTTTACTCTTTGGAGATGATCAAGGTGAGGACAATCGATTTGAGAGCCGAGAGAAAATTCAATAAATTCATATAATCCTCCACTACTTCATGAACATCATGCTTGATGATAGACTAGCAAGCATGGTAGAAGTCAGTGGTGAAGCTGTTTGAACCATGTGATTTTCCTTTCAACATGGTTAGGATTTCCCATTCTACTTACTCCAAGGAGATATTCCTCATTAAAGGACCATTCTGTTAAGTTATAACTAGCTTTGGAATGTGTTGGGTTATTTTGTTTATGACTGCTTTTCTATTGGGTTGCATTTATGCTAACATGGTGTTGTAGTATTTGATCAATTAATATTCAATCTCTTCATGCTTGGAGAGTTTTTTTCCTTGGTTGTCCTTTAGTTTCATTATTTTGTTATGGTATCTATGTTGGATCATAGATCTATGAAATTTTTTTGAATTGTACTCCCCAACTTGGAGCCATCGGAATATGAAATTCTTCCTCCAAAGTTGTTCCTCTTGTTTGTGGCAGAGGGCTAGCTATATTTTCAAATCTATTTCTTCTGTTTCAATATTTTCTGTTCTCCCTATTAAAATATTCTACTATTGTATGTGATCCATGTTGTTTTCGAGATCTTGTTTGGCATTCCAAACTCTTCTCTATTCCATAGTTTGAGCCAGAGCTTAAGATTCTTGAGCCTTTGTTGGAATCTAAACATGGGTGTGACATTTACTATGACTACTTCCTTCCATCATCTCTCAATATTTTCTTGAAATGAAGGGTGTTCTAGCTAGAAGGATTCAAACCTGAATGGCCTATTTTTTGGGCTTGCTTCTGTTCGAAAACACATGTATTCCAATAGAGGACGAACACCTTCAATAACCACTCACACAACCATCAAATATCAACACACCTATGTTTTGACATGGTAAAACCCCTATGGGGAAACATCCACATCCCGAACCAACACAACCACTTGGAGCAGTTTATTAATGCAAAAGAAAAAGATTACAGAGATATTTTACAAGAGAGTTTATCAAAATCGATCATCGAAAAATGACCCTCCATGCTATTTAAATAAATATCATGGACCAATCGGGTGTTAAGCCACATATCGATGTAGCTATTAATATCGAGGACAATATGAACTGTTGGATCACTCTATGTCGGGAACATATCGTGACCATCATATTTCCTAACTACAAATGCATACTAAAGAAACACACTTTTACCTAACGACACATTAGACCAAGTACATCTTAACTAACTCCTGAGTGTCTAAATATCCTAACATCCCCCCTTAAGAACAACTTGGGATAGGAATGAAGGATTTACAAAAGTGACACAATAGGAGAAGGAAGGAGGAATTATAGTCTATCCCCCCTTAATGACAACTTCCTGAACTCCTTACATAGATCGAAGTTTGAAGAAATTTGCTTATGTAAGAGACTTTGTGAAAATGTCTAAAACTTGATCTTTTGTAGGGAAAAAGAGCACTTCAATAACTCGATCATGAATGAACTTTATGATCAAGTGAATGTGTAGTTTGATGTGTTTGCTGAACTGGGTCTTTGGCGAGCTTGATGGCACTATGATTATCACACCAAAGTCTAGTCAGATGATGCTGGAATCCAAACTCTGAAAGAATCTGTCGAAGCCACAAGGCTTCTTGACTTGCATTTACCACTGCTCAATACTCTGCTTCTGCTGAAGAAAGTGCAATATCCTCTTGTTTCTTATAGGCCCAAGTGAAATCCTGAACCAATGATGAAAACATAGCTTGTAGTAGACTTCCGATCATCAGGATCTCCGTCCCAATATGAATCAATGAAACCAACCAATAAAGGAGTCCTCCTTGAACTGTAATGTATCTAGAATTGAACTGTACCCCGAACATACCGAAGTATCCTTTTAGCTTCTTTCCAATGTATTTAATGGGGTTTTTGCATATACCATGCTACAAGAACAACAACAAAGGAAATATTAGGATGAGTATGAGTCAAGTATAAGAGGCTACCAACTAATTGATGGTACAAAATGACATCAAATTCAGGAGAATTACAGGTGGCAACAAACTTGACTCAAGAATGGAAGGGAGAAGGGTGTTATCACTCAGTAATTTCTTTGGGTTGTGGCAAAGAATCCCAAGGTAACCTCAAACAAAACTTTGGAAATTAAAAGCTAACCCTTCCATCTTCAGAGAAGGCTCTCTCACTCAACTTAGTCACCCAATGTCACCTCAGTAACTGGTTGTTTACTCAAGGATGATGGTTTACAATCTTCCATGTGGAAGCGATGAATAAGGTCACAAGCATACTTAGGCTGGGAAAGAAAATTCCTTCATTGGTTTTCAAAACTTGGAGGCCAAGGAAATAGTGCAAAAAGCCTAATACTGCCATTTCAAATTTTTTCTTAAGGATGGTTTTCACATGGTTTAAAAGTTTTGAGTCACAACCAGTAAGGATAAGGTCATCAACATAAAGAAAAAGGATTATGAAATGGATTTCTACTTTCTTGGTATAGACAATAGGATCAGAATGGCATCTAGAAAATCCAGTGTCAATAATAAAGCTCTCCATTTTGGCATACCAAGCTCGGGGAGCTTTCTTAAGACCATAAAGATATTTATTAAGGAGATAAACAAGGCTAGATTCATTCTAGACATAGACAAGAGGTTGTTCCGTGTATATTTCTTCTTGCAAATCCCCATGCAAGAAGGAGGATTTAACATCCATTTGATGGAACTCCCATTTATATTGTGAGGCAACAAGGGAAAAACAAGGTGGATGGAATTCATTTTGGCTAAAGAGGCAAAGATTTCATTATAGTCAATTCCTTCAACTTGGGAATTTTTTTTGGCAACTAACCAAGCCTTGTGTATTTCAACACTTCCATATGATGCATACTTAGTTCTGTATACTCATTTACATAAGACAAGTTTTCTTCCTTTCAAAAGAGGTACAAGATCCCAAGTATTGTTTTCCAATAAAGAACGAAACTCTTCATTCATTGTTGTATCCCAATCTAGATGACCTGAAGCTTCTGCATATGTCTCTGGATCACGAGCCTCTGAAACTTGAGCCAAAAGAGAAGAGGATCATTGGAACTTTGAACGTGTCTGATGGTGATTTGAAGGATCACCGACAATATCACCAACTTCTTCTTGTGTTGAACGAACCCATCTAGGAAGCGGTGGTGATGGTGTCGATTCAGGTTCAATGGACTCATCTGGAGGAAGATGAGCAAGAGGAGGTGGATTTTCATCCTGACTATCATCATCTGAAGAAGAAAAAACAATATGAACAAAATAAGGCACAAATGCTGAAGATGGCTCACAGGTCGAAGAAGGAACAATCATCGAGTTAGGCTCACAGGTCAAAGACGGAACAATCATCGAATTAGGCTCGCATGACAAGATATTTTCATAAAATTTAACATCTCTTCTAATAATATTTTCATTACAATGTGGTTGAAGAAGTATACAACCTTTGACATCTTCAGAATAACCAACAAATATACACTTCTCACTTTTAGGCTGCAACGATTTCCTTTTCTCATCAAGAATGTGAGACCATGCTATACTGCCAAATACGCGGAAGTGACTTACATCCAGTTTAAATTTTAATCCATTTTTCTTTCGGTGTTATATTTTTAAGAGTCTTTGTGAGAGTGTGATTTATTATGTAATTTTCACAGTTGATGGCTTCTGCCTAATAATTTTTACTTAATCCCTTAGATTGGATCATACAATTAGCCATTTCTTTTAATGTGTGGTTCTTTCTCTCAACAACACCATTTTGTTGTGGTGTATATGGAACAATGTGTTGCATTTGGATGCCCTATGTAGTGCAATAACTTGTAAAATTATTGTTCACTTATTCGCCTCCATTATCTGTTCTTAACCTTTAAATTTGATATCCATATTTCTTTTCTACAAGGGCCTTGTAGGCCATAAACTTTTCAAAAACTACGCTCTTAAGTTTTAAGAAGTAAACCCAAGTACGTCTTGAAAGTCATCAATGAAATTTAAGAAATAATTTCACCCAGAAGAAGAAGGAGAAGAAATTGGACCATACAAGTCACTGTGAACAAGCTACAAAGGGCCCGAGGCGTGCTAAGAGGCATGTTTGTCAAAACTATCCCAATGATGTTTTCCAAGAAAAAAAACAGCATAAATACCATCTCCACATGAAATAAGAGGAAGAAAAATAACTATCTGTTGATTGAAAAGTTTCTGCAATGAGTGATAGTTTAGATGACCAAACCTCTCATGCCAAAGTTTTCTCAAGTCATCGCTATGAGCAACAAAAAATGATGGAAAATATCATGACCCAAAGTTATCAAAATTGTACAACCTGGTAATATCATCAACAATTCTAGTTGCAAGAACATGTTGAGGATATTTGAGATCCTTGATTACAACTTGGTGAGGTGAAAACTCTATGGTTTTACCTTCACCTGAATGAGTGGTTTGATATACTGATATAAGGTTACATGAAAGATTTGGAAAACATAATACATCATTGAAATGCCCATTATCTACCTGAAATGTTCCAGATCCTACAACACTAAGAGATCTATCATCATGAACAAATATTTTCTTGGTGTTACATTCATTTAGAGTGGAAAATATGTATTTCTCCTTAGCCATATGATAAGATGCTCCAGAATCAATAAGACACTCATCAAAAAAATAATTAGAAGGTGCATTGAAGGAAAAACCAGAAGCAAAAAGTGCATGTCCATGAGTAGAAGAAGAATAAGTAGAATCAATACTGATGTTGTGCTTCTTCATCGCTGCTTCTAAAGCTACCATATTCTTGAAACATTTGGACTCATCATGATCATCTTTTCCACAAAAGTTGCAATTTCTACCAATCTTCTTATTTTTAGATTTTGCTCCTTTGTCACCATTAGGAGATGAAGTTGTCTGAGTGGGTTTGGGACCCTTGTTTTGCTTGTTGTTATGGCAAGGATGTTGCTTCTTGTGATTCTTTGGTTTATCTTTTTGTTAGGCTACTAAGTATTTGTTGGAGGTACTTGTAGTGCTGATCACACCAATTTGTACAAGATTATCTTGCTCTCTAATCAAAGCATCACAAAAGGACTCTAATCCAGTGCAGGCCATTACTTCTTAATAAACCCTCCATATGGGGTTTCCATTGGAAGTAGTTGGTGCTGGTAAGCAAAATATCACTGGAAGAATCCATATTAAATATGCAGACAATATGGATTAGAAAACTAAAAATGATGATTTGGATGAAAACATCTAAAAAATAGGTGATTTAAAATAAAACGACATTAAAAACAGACTTCAGATGTGAAAGTTATGCCCTTTAAAAAAAAACATAAACGGTAAACAAAGAGCCAATGACAAGTAGAAGTTGGTCCACATGGTGATACCCCTCCAAATAAACTCACTTTTACAAATAAGTTTTTTTATGAAGTGACCAACTTTTATAAAAAGAAGTGGGGATCACTTTTACAATGAAGTTAATTTATAAAAGAAAGTTGCATGCAAAATAAATACCGTTAAAAGAAAATATTAAAGCTACTTATAATGATTCACTTTTATACTTGCAGTGAAATACACTTTACAATGGATCCATGAACTTAAAAAAAAAAGTAACAAAAAATAGACTTGAACTTAAGACCTCTTACTTAATAAGGAAACTTTCAACCAAGCGAGGTATAAAAATATATTGTGTTGTTTAGAAGGAGGATTGAGGTGGTTGTTGTTGAAGATGACTTTGGAGAGCATGCTCATAAAAAATCTTTTCATAGAAGGAAAAATTTTCGCTTCTGGATGAAAACAAGGGTTAGATCTCGATTAACTTACTTGGAAAACACACCTTTTCCTATCTGTTTCTGATTTTTTGAGATCACATAGGGTGCAGGGAAAAGAACATACGCAGATCTAAAAGAGTAGCAACCTGGAAACAAACAATATAAAACCGAAATAACACTAAAATTACTCTGGAAAAAATTAAAAAGGGCGTATTCAGGATTTATACGTCCGAATCTGACTGAAATGGTCGTATCTTGGGAAAACATAAACCTTAATTTGGAGTGAAACGAAAAGCGTTCTTGACTAAAACGAGTGCTCTAGACGCGATGGAATAATCCTCTCAACCCAAAAATGTTTGGAAAGAACATACGCAAATTTGCTTCTGATTTTTCGAGATCACACAGGGCCCAGGGAAAAGAACATACGCAGATCTAAAAGAGTTGCAACCTGGAAACAAACAATATAAAACCAAAATCAAACTGAAATTACTCTGCAAAAAATTAAAAAGGGCGTATTCAGGATTTATACCTCAGAATATGACTAAAATGGTCGTATCTTGGGAAAACATTAACCTTAATTTCGAGTGAAATGAAAAGCGTTCTTGACTAAAATGAGTGCTCCATACACAATGGAATAGTCCTCTCAACCCCAAAATGTATGGAAATGGAAGAAACTAGAGATGAGGCAACTCGACTTCATGATATCGATCTACAACGAGAGAGGGTATTCAAACATGATTCAATACCATGTTCAACAACAAAAGTATTCCAATAGAGGAAGAACACCTTCAGTAACCACTCACACAACCAGATCAAAGATAAACAAACCGATGTTTTGACATGGTAAAACCCCTGCAGGGAAACATCCACGACCCCAACCAACGCGACCACTTAGAGTAGTTTATTAATGCAAAAGAAAAATATTATAGATAGATTTTACAAGAGAGTTTTTCATAATCGATCATCGAAAAATGACCCTCCATGCTCTTTAAATAGAGATCATGGACCGATCAGGTGTTAAGCCATGGATCAATGTAGCCGCTAAGATCAAGGAGAATATAAACCGTTAGACCACTCTATATCGGGAACATATCATGACTGTCGGATTTCCTAACTATAAATGCATACTAATGCATACTAAAGAAACAAACTTTTACCTAATAACACATTAGAAAAAGTAGATATTAACTAACTCCTAAGTGTCTAAATATCCTAATATATTAGATGTCAATATCTAGGCATATTGGTCAATCATTTGACCCATTACATGCTAGGATCATGGATTCAATCACTAAAACCCTAATGAGAAATGAGCCTGAGATAAGAAATCAATCAAATTAAGAGAATATTTGGTGAGTGCCTCCTCTATGGTTGTTCCAGGTATGTAATCCATTCACTATTTCCCAATCAACTAAGTTTTAGGTTCTGATCATTTATTTAATTCTTTTAGAGTCTAGATCTATGCGTCTAATTCCTCCTTGTTTCTCTTCTAGGGAGGTTATCATGTTAAAGTCTCCTCAAATGATCCAATGATTATTTTCCATCATATATTTGAAATTTTGCAGGATTTTGAGGAATTCCAGTTCCCCCCCCATTAACTGAGGTCCATAGATGTTGTTAATGAAGCCTGATTTGTTCGATATGATTATTTCAAACCGAGTAGATAACGATCTCTTTTTGGAAAACAATTTGGAGAGTTGGATCTCCATGGGGTTCCAAAAGAGTGCCATTTCCTCGAGGGACTATCAACATATATAGCCATAGAGAAACAACTTGTACAACATTCAGAGGCTATCTTGTTGATCGTATTAGTTGAGCGTTTGTTTTCTTGAATCATGAGTATTGTTGGATGGTTTCTAAGGATCTTGTTCATTAGGATTTTATTGCGTGTGCACAACAACGTCCCAATTTTCTTCCATTATCGTCTCTCTAAGAGAAGAAATTGCCCCCCCCTTCCAAATTTTCCTACTAGATCCCTCACACTCTCTCCTTCATGTGAAAAACTAAGTCTAACTTCTCTTCCCCCTCTTCTTGTTTTACCATTTGAAGTTTCTCTTCAGATCACTTCAACCTGTTGATCCACACTTTAGAGAGTTCCTTCTTCCTACACCGATACATAATGTATCGATGAACACATCATTTCTTCCACCTACACATTGCAACACTGATGATTTATTCACCGATACATCAACCACTTCCCTCCAAACCTGGCCGATGCACTGACGCATTTCTGCTAATCCTCACTGACGAAGTTTACGTGATCAACACTGACACATCGATGATGTTCACATGATTATATTCAACGTGCACACAACTTTTACCAGTTGAATTCCTTCCACTTTTGTTGATGCATCACATATCGACAATGCACCTTTCTTTCGCTTCGATACACTGCATATCGACGAGGTTCGTCTCTTCCTCATCGATGCACTGCTTGTTAATAAATTTCCCTCTCTCATCACTGATACATTAGCAAAAGGATGTTGACCCCTTGTCATCTCCGAGCACATCAATGATGATCCTTTTCCTCTTGTCAACACTGACCTGGTCAGCAAGGCCCGTCTTCATCTTGAATACTATCTTATCCTCCTCTAGCTCGAATCCTTCTTTCTATGCTGTTCAGTTGGTCTCCTAAACATCTCCAATGACTAAGCTCTCCATTCCTATATGTATAAATGGTAACTGATTCCTAACCCACTTGATATTCTTCATGATCACAATTACAATAAAACTTGTTTGTGTCACCAACAACTTTAATCCCACATTCCATACTAGCTTGTTTGCTTTGCGTTTCATAAATTTATGACTAAAACATGATCATCAAGGTGTGTTCTAGCATCATATGAGTTAACCACAACACGTGTAGGTCTTGTTTTGGATATTAAATGCATCTTAATGGAAAATCGGTTCTCGTAGCCCCTACACAGTGCTAAGCGCTTTGAACGTCAGTCGAATGTTTTGGAGGATACATAAATTTATTCCCCTGATATATTACCTCAGTTTCAATGAATGAACTAAGATCCTATATATCACAGATGGCACAAAAACTGATGGAATTAAATTTGGGTGAAGCGACAATGAAAGAGGGACCCAAAATTTCATTAAAAAATGCCTTTGAGTGCAATTTTTCGGCACCCGTCAAAATGAATTTTTATTCCTAGAAATAGGTCAATTATATGATTTGTTCCATTGCGATTCCAAAACAACTCACAGAACCGAAAATTGATGCCCAAAAGTATCAAAACGACCGCCAAAAAGTTCTCGCCCAAACTAGCCTCATCATCGTAACGCCGACGAAATGGTTGAATAGCATGATACATTATTTCGCTAACAACGTCTCTTTGTACTCTATGCATTGCAAAAAACTATACCTAAATTGGATTTCGTATGAATAAGTTATGAGCTCTCAACGTTAATACCTCCTTCAACAAAGTTACTTGTTAGTATCCTCCGTTTCGTGCCCATATGCAAAAAAAATTCATTGAATAAAATAAGATTTATTTCGATTTAAAATGATTTAATTTAAATTGATTTAAATTCAAAATTGAAAATTCATTTGACTTTAAAGGAGTTCAAATTAAAATATAATTTAAAAATTTACAAAGTTAAAACATGACAAAGTGCAAAACTGGTTCATTAGCATGGGAGCGCGTGGAGTAAAGATTTAATGAAGTCATGGTGTTTTAGGTGGAGGGGAGGACCCATGGCCCATGTGCCCTCCTCCACGTTCCTCCTTTTTCCCAAATATGCTCACCTCCAAAATTTCCCACCCATTTGCACATTAATGTAAACAAACCAACGAACGATCGAAGAAGTTAACAATAAGTACTCCGATGTAACTCGGTGATGTTAGTATCAAGTGCACTGATCCTCTTTGGAGGAGTTTGTAACAAGTGCAATGATACTCTTTGGAGAAGTTTATAACAAGTGCTCTGACATGAATTAGAGCAATTAACAACAAGTGAATTAGAGCAATTAACAACAAGTAGTCCAAACGATTTCCAATTTTTGTGCCAATTCTCATTAGATCAATTTTCAACTTAGCCTCAAGTTCTCATCGATGTGGTTCCAAAATTGACCTCCATTTTACACTTGAAAACGTTAAAAACTCAAGTTCAAAAATTAATCTCCAATCATCAAGTATTCATGTCTTGGTTGATGAAGTGTAGGAGGGGAGCGTGGCATGCCCCATGACTCTCCCCTTTCTGTTTGTTCAATGAACTGGGGAAAGGGCATGGCATGCCACCCGCTTTCCCTCATGCTTAACCTTCTTTATATATATATATATATATATATATATATATATATNGTGTGTGTGTGTGTGTGTGTGTGCGCGTGCGTATTAAGCAAATGAACCAAAGCATGTGATTAAACGTGAGGTGGAATGAGTGGGGGACCACTCCTATTTTAACAAATTTTTAAGTATTTTGAAATATTTTTTTTTTAAATAATTTTTTCCCCTTTCATGAACTTATTTAAAATCACAATCAAACCAAGTATTATGACATGGAACCAAACTTAGTGTTTGACGATGCGATTTGAGTCCGCAAACTGCATGATGATGATATAGAGATAGATTCTAGGCTCAAAATTTTCAATGACCACTTGCTGAGAGAGAGTAAATGAATGTGCACCGACACAATCACTTGTAGAATTTCCCAAGATATGTGCCAGTTCGATCTCGACAAAGTTTATAGCTTGACCTACAATTTATATCAGAGGAGTTTGTGTGATGAGATTTGGTACAAATCAAAAGAGTTCCCATTGATTCCTTCGATGCAAATAAGAAGAGTTCCCATTAAATCTTTCGTAAAGGGAACAAAATCCTACAAAATGACCTTTCGTAATTTGACCAGAACTTTTGACTCAGGTGTCCATTTCATGCATTATTTATATTGTTTTGTTGTCGATATCCCTTTAGCTCAACAGCAGGAACCAAACCCACCTAAGAGGCTTAATTAGACTCGTAAGTGTTTGATGAGTGGTAAGGTTCTCCAGATTCGTGATTTGGCTGGGTTTATCGATGGGCTTTGATTGTGATTGACAGATATGTATTTTCTATTAATCCCTTTCCTCAGGCTAGGCAATTCTCTTTTTCGGTTATTTTTTCTTACATTAT
>ML793774.1:343136-412924 GCA_009831015.1 Picea engelmannii
TTGGGTTTAGGATAAAATTTACCCTAGCATGCAAACGAAGAATATCTAAATAACTTCAAATTAGCATTAATACCATTTTAATTAGTAGAAATTCAACATCGTATGAGATAATAGTTACAAAAAAGAAACATACATATGACAAGAAGTTAGTGCAAGGAAAGTAATTTCCAATACTCTATTATCAATCACAGGTTAGACACAATAGGTTTCTAGTCACCAATTAGAATAAAAGAACTGTTACAACATCATAAGATAACTTTAAATACATGTACAACAACTCTTACTCAACAAAGCAACAAATATTGAATCCGAAGACATAAATAATCCTCCTCGGTCTAAACAAAACTTCTTAATCTGAAGTGTCTTTGGTTCTAAACAAAACTTCTTAATTAAAATCAACTTGCATAGAAATAGTTCTATTACAAAATTTCAGAAAAAGTATTTCTCTCAAAAACCATCGACCACAAACACGAGGTCGATCTTCCTATTTACAAAGAATCACTAAGCTAAAAATCACTAATAAAAGTCGTGTTAAGTGAAACAAAATGACACGTGGCAAGTTTTTATCTCTTTATTCTCCTAAGATCATCTGATCCTTTCACTGTAGTGGATTATTTATATCATATTCCGACCACTAGAAGAAGAGGTCTTCACATGTGTTGCATATGGGAACTTATGATGATCCATCGGGGTAGAGAGGACTTCCTTTATCTCTACTACCCGCTCCTTGTACTTGATCAATTTGAGACTTAAGCACTGTAAGACTGCTAGAGATTTGATCGTGGGTTCCATGAACTTCCTTGCTAGACCCATGATCATGCTTGAAGTATGCGGAATATCCATTTCCCATGCCATGTATTTCTTTTCATGTTGTTTAATGATATCTTGTAAGTCGGTGAAATCCTCCGGTGGACCAAAATCTGGAAAATTAATTCCCTTCATTTCCAGGTTGATTTTCTCCTAGATTTTCTCACATTCTTCCCACCTTTCTTTAATTTTTCACCGAGGGTATTGGACCATGAACACCCAGTGTTTGACTGCTTTTCGTATTCGAGCGATGCTACTGTCCATCAATACTCAGATACCATGCTCCTCTAAATCATGACCCTTTTGTATTTCACTGATGTAGTCAATTCGTTCTAAGGCCCAATGTTCCTTTTCAAACCACCGCTACATATCTTTGCAGGTCACCATCCCCATTAAAGTATATTCTTGAATATCAACTATTCGAGCGGTGAAGAGGTCTATTTCTCTTATGAATTTCCCATACATTTCTCGGAACTCGCTCTTTAAGAGTACCACCGCTTGTGTCGAGTTATGGTAGTACTCAGCCTGATGACGAAGATGGTCCAATTATTTTCTCTTGGCGGCTGCCTCCTGTTCGTCCCTCCTTGATTTGTCAATTGTGGCATCCGTTATGGCCATTCCATCTAAAATGAGTTCGATCATCTTAGCATGCTTTGTGTCAAATAGTGTTTCTTCCATGGTTATGGACAGAGTGCTATCCAAGGTGAGTTTTCTTTTCTTGACCATCCTTTTCATCACATATTTTCTCTTCCCGTCATAAGCAATAGACTGCACGTCAATGATTTCATCTACAAGCTCCAGAATCTACTGATCTCCCCAGGACAACGTATTTCCCATGCTTCCTGGTGTGTAGAGATGATCCATGGTTTCTTCTTGTGCTGGTTCTTGTTCTGTTTCATGGTTGGGCCTGCTTGGCTCCTTGGTAGGAGAGTTTCTTGGATGCTCTGTAGGCTGGTCATCCTGCCTGATTTCAATGACCAATTGTGTTTTCACTCCAGATGAGGGAATAGGCGGAAGCTCAGTATCGATTGAAGGTTTGGCCAATGGGGTGCCAATTTCTTGTAGCTTCATTGTTCCTCTTTGTTTACCCATGTCCATGTAATATTTGGAGCTGGAACCATGCGGTTGAGTCTCTCTCGTCGGTTGTGTTTCCAATGAACTGAGAAATTCAACATCAGGAGTGGTTCTGGTGTCCTGGCCACCCTCCCGAAGTTCCAGTACAATTTCATCGGGATCCAGAGAAGATACTTCGTTCGAGATTTCCTCCTGGGTGATTACAACCAGAGATATGCATGAAACCTTAGATCCTTCTTCATCATCATCATATATAGTGACTAGGTCCACAAGAATGGTTGGCACCCCTATTCCGCTTGATACTCCTGCTGGTCTTTGCTGATCTGCAGCTGTTATCGAGGATCTCACCTGGACAGTTTCTTCCCGATCGATAATTTCTGTTGGTGGAGCGACACTTAAGCCATTTGGCTCTACCTCATGGTCATTGGTGTTAATCGGGGTAATCCTCAGCGGTTGAATCAAAGGGTTAAGTGGGGGATATTGTTCTTCCCTTTGTATGGCTCTTTGGGCTTCTTCCAGTAACAACATCCCCCTCCGTGCCTCTGCTACTTCTACTGTTCTGCTTTCATCTCTTACCCTGAGAGATTCTTGAGCTGTCTTCTCTATTGTCTCAACCTGCTTGTCCAAGGACATCACTTTGAACTTATTCATATTCAGGTTGGCCCTTCTTTGTAGTACTTCCTCCCAGTCCTGGGTGCCTTTAGTGAAGATCTCGTCTTCAAAATTATCATGAGCATATGACCAATAGAAGGATACCCGCGCTACGTGCTGGGGAAATAAGCCCCTGGGATTGTGCCTGCGAAAGCGACCTGTATGAAACCAATACTCGAGATGATTCAATCCCTCCCATTTTGCATGCACAGTGTCTCTGACCATGTAAAATCCTATGTGGAAACCATAGAGAATGAAATATATATTCTTGTCTTTGACCAGGGAGGCATTGTAGCCTTGCAAGATGGTTTGGTAGAATATCTCCCCCAAAATGAGGCGATCCTGAACATGAATAGGGAGAAGGTGGGGTGCGCCGATAGCTCTGAACACTCTAATATAAGTGCTAGTTTCTTTGAAGTACATGTGGTCAAATTTTTCTATCATCTTATTTTCCGCCACCGAAATCCAAGGGCACTCTTTTATAAATATGAGGAAGTAAACCCTGGCTAGGAACTCATCACATATTAAATCATATGATCTCTTGTATCTATTTTCCCACAATATGCCGAAATAGACATAAACATGAAATTCAGAAATATACCAGCTCAAATTCATAGCTGCAAAAATGTTCCTTACACAAATTACATCCAACAAGTAGGATGCCATGTAGAAGGTCAAAACCTCTCCTTCCTTTGGTGTATGAGCCTATGAAACATTTATACTGAGATTCTTGGAGATAATGGATCCCCAATTGAAGATGCTCCTTGAAATTGCCAGGGTGTATGCTAAGAGAATCCATGCCTCTGAAAATTTGGAGCAATCCTTTTCTCCATATGATCGACAGATTAACGCCATCAGATACATTTATGGCTCTCATAGATTTATTGTGTTGTACCAACTAATTCTCCTATTTGTGAATTTCTTGTCTTCTTTCCACCACGAGGCTAGCAATCAACTAGTATCATGAATCTCGTAGAACTTGACCATGAAGTCTATGTTTAGCCTTTCCTCCGGGTCTCTAAGTTTGTAGTACTTCTGCACCTCCGTTGGAAGGAAAACACCAACACACTCGCCTTGTTTATTGTTTATGGTGCACTTTACCATGTCGACATGGTCAATTATCCATCCCAAGGTCTCGATGCAGGGCATAACTAGGGTTTGGCTAGCCACCCTATGCATATTTGACCTC
The DNA here is from genome assembly GCA_009831015.1 of Picea engelmannii. Lineage (NCBI taxonomy): Eukaryota > Viridiplantae > Streptophyta > Pinopsida > Pinales > Pinaceae > Picea > Picea engelmannii. Next base: position 346,858 of record ML793774.1, read on the forward strand.
CGAATGTTTGCAAACACCTCATCATACAATATTCAGACAGATGGATTGCTATGAGGCATGAAATCAGGCTAGTCCTCCTAACTAATTTTGTTGTACAGGTCGCCCCAATGCAGGAGCACCACTTTAGACCCCGTGGTTGCTTCTATGTCACTGAACGCTAGATGCTGGATAAACTGCTTCTTGGTGGACGTGCAGATAAACGATTCCGTCTTTGAGGCAAAATCCAACTCCCTTGCAACACTCAATCTAGATCCTTCCCTGACCTCTGGTTCCTTTCGTTTGGGCGTCCTTAGTTGATCCAGAATTGGATCTCGGGACCAAAATGGGTCCAGGAAGGCTTAAAAATCAGAGTGCTTGGAATGGCTTCAAAACGGACTTGTGCATAGGCCTCATTGATACAAACCCAACGAAACTTGAACGAGCTCAAATAGACGTCGTATGACCAATATATCGCGGTCTGTTCATTTCACCAAACAAGAAAAAAAGATGCTGACTATACAGTCCATACAGTGATGATGTGGCAGCTGACTATACATGCCGTACGACCATACAACTAACATGGAAGGGTACGTTGGCACTAACGTGGGCATGTAAAGGTGGAACATTCAAAGTGTGACACATGTCACCACTGCAAGGGTGACATGTGGCACATACTGACGTGGCAAGGTAGAGTGGCTGGTACAGTGTGCTGGCGTGGCAAGTGTGCTAACATGACAGTGTTTGTTGACATGGTTGAATGGTATCTTGACACGTGGTTGATTTTTGGATGAATGTGAAGGTGCCACATGGCCCAATCCTGGGATGCCATGTGGAACCCCTTTATTGGTTATTGTTTGGAAAAATTTGTTGAGGGGTCTGTGGGGGTTGAACCCATGACCTCTATGGGTGACCAAGACTTCGCGTAGGCCGGGCTACCATCCCGACTACCTAGTAGTTATTAAACTATGGTGGCATGACTTATATTTAAGTTTAAATGTATGGTAAGTTGGGAGAATTAAGCGCTGGGTCCTAGCCCTAGCCCCAGAGCACACCATGCAACCATATCACATATGACCTGCTCTCTATACCATTGGCGTGAATGCTATGAGCCTAGCCCCCAGTTTCGGGCTATACCAATTGCCACTCCACAGGACCCAGAATCAAACTGTTAGCTTGGAGGTTAAGGGTTAGCCCCGATCGTTCAGGCTAGCCCACTAACCAGGGGCATAACCATGGGCTACACTATCGGGGGACCAACAAACTGATATGCGCGTGGAGCATAGCCCGAGGGCCATATGGCCACTGCATATAACTAGGAGCCAGGAATCCAAGAGGGGGCCACGAACCAGTCTAGCGCCTGGCCACATGGAGGGCACCCATATGCCAAAGAGTGCAGAGAAAATGGGTTGTGCCCATAATATATGACAAATGTGGGTTTTTAAACTTTATTGTATGATTTTAATTGGATTTTCTTAGTAATTTTGGAGATTTTGGTCATTTTTGGGGGATATTGGGCCATTTTTTAGGCTAGATCTTGGGGAGAAGTTGGGAGGTTGTTACCCACTTCTATTATATATAAACTAGAGGTTCTTGGAGCCATGGATGAGGTTCATAACATGTTTATGCTGAATAATTATTGAGCCAAAGCCATTTTTATGCAGGGAAGCCATTGAGGAGAGCACCTTTGCGGGCCATTTTTGGGAGCTCCGGTCATCCGTTTTCAATGCTGTCTGTTTTGTTAGGTTCTTGAGATCTGGTAGAACAAGAAAATATCACTTTGTAACCTTTTTGGCACTATTATTATGTACATTTAAAGCTTATAATAGAAATAAGAAAGCCTCACCCACTGAGACAAAGGCCCGGAGACGTAGGTGAGATTGCCAAACTCCATTATCACTTTGGTGTTTATGGTTTGCTATTCTTCATGATTATTTACATATATGTGTATTGTTTAATGGCTACAATTTTTCCTCTTAAATTATTCCTCTTTCATTAGCTTCCTAAATGGTAAAATAACTCATGCTGAATAACTCAACTATTGTCGTTTAAAATATATTTTCGGATCAAGTGGTATTAGAGCTAGTTGACGATTGTTTTTTGAGTTTGCATGATTACTAGGGAAAATCTAAATCATGGTGAAGGAAATCTTGTTGAAGAGAATTCCTTTATTGGATTGAGAAAGAGAACTTCTCAAAGTGAGAAGATGGCTTCATAAGAGGGACTTTGTAATGATGAGAAAGAGTTTCGAAATTTTTTCTTTGCCATGTCGGAGATAATGAAGGTTCTAAATGAGTATTACTTGGAATGAAAGAGACCAATTCTAGGTGAATCTTCAAAGGTCAAAAGTGAAGAAGGAGTGGGTCCTTCTCAAATTCCTCCTTCTCCTCCTTATTCTCCATCAAACTCTTCTTCTTCAAGTTCAAGTTCTAAATCCATTGCAAGAAAACATGTCCATAAACATAAACATGATATGCCTATGCTAAAACTTGATGTAAAATTTGAATTAACCATGTATGATGGTGAAGTTAATGCAGAGAGACTTGAAAATTGGGTTAGACAGATGGAGGTTTATTGCAGTGTGCAACAGATCAAGGATGATATCAAATTGGCATCACTTTGTCTTGCAGGCACAACACTCATCTGGTGGCAAAGTAAGTTGCAAAATGACACGCAACAAGTAGGTAATGTATTTCCATCATGACAAAGTTTTATTTTTTCACTTAGAAAGAAATTCTATCCTTTGGGTTATAAAGAGAAAGATTTAATTGAATGGCAAGCTCTTAAACTAAGAAAAGGTGAAACAGTGCAATAATACACAAATGTATTTCATAAAATGGCATTGATGTTAGATATTCCTTTACATACCCAAGAAACTCTTATGAAGTATATAGGAGGTTTACCTGCACATATTCAAAACACTGTATTCATGTTTGGACCTACTAATATTGATGAGGTTTCTGTTCAAGCAACATACATTGAAGCAGGGAAAACATGGATTGGTGTATCAGGGGAATCGTCTTCAAGAAAAGAGGACAAAAGGAAGTGGAATGACAAGAAGGAAAATTCAGTGACAAGAAAGGAAGAGAAGCCCTCTTGCAAGCATTGCAAGAAATAAGGGAGTGATGAGGACCATTGATGGAAATTGCATCCTAAGAAGAGACCAAAGTGGTTCAAAGAAAGGAAAGGGAGGAAAACAGTTGCAACAACAACACGACCAACAGACTTGGGATCATATTTGAGTGATGAATCTAAAGTCTCATTGGTTGGTTTGATCGGTAAAATTGATGATGAATTTGATTCTAGAAGTAAATTGTTTCACTTAAGGGTCATTATGAGGCATACTAAGGTCGACACATTGATAGATAATGGATCTCAATCTAACTTGATTTCAGAGGAATTGGTTAAATAATTGGGATCAAACACTCAGATGCATCATTAGCCTTACACACTTAAATGGATAAGAAACAATCATAAATTGCACATAACAAAGAAGTGCACATTAAAATTTGCAACTTCATCTAAGTTTGTGGATGAGGTAACATGTGATGTGGCGCTCAATGAATGTGGAATGGTATTAGGCAATCCTTACTTGTATGATTGCAAAGAAATATTTTACAAGAAAAATAATCAATATCACTTAACCAAAGAAGGTCAAGAATATGTTGTTCATGCTCATCATTTAAAGGCAAATAAATCTCTTCAAACTATGGAACAATTAAGAAAGGCAGCTCAATAAAGCAACAGACCTATAATTGTTTCAAATCAAGTAATCAATCTTAAGTAAGAACATGAGATGATTGTAGAATGGAAGATCAATCACACTTTGCTTCAAGATAAGATAATGTCGTGCAAGTATTACAAAAATATTAGCTCAATTGCAGTCATATTTTTGATTCTATCATTAGTAATGTTGTCAACATGGATGATAGTGGCTTCAGTAAGATGTGATAGAGTACAAATGGATAACAATATGCTGTCAATTATCATGATTGTTTTACAATTGATCTTGATGAGACGTGTGCAAAGGACAGATTTTAAAGACAAAGAACAAGTCGGCTGGCCTATCCTGCACTTGATGATTGGTCATTAACCTTTTGGAGGACCAAAAGGTCTTTAGTGGGGAGGTGTGATCCAGAATTGGATCTCCAGACCAAAATGGGTCTAGGAAGGCTTAAAAATAAAAGTTCCCAGAATGGATTAAAAAAGGATGTGTGCGTAGGACTCGTTGATATGAACCCAACACAACTTGAACGGGCTCAAATGGGCATTGTATGACCAAGATATCACGGTCTATTCATTTCACCAAACAAGCAAAAAAGATGTTGACTATATAGTCCGTACAGTGTTGACGTGGCACCTGATTGTACACGCTGTACGAACATACATATGACGTGGCATGGTACGTTGGCGCTGATGTGGGTAGGTACAGGTGGAACAGTCAGAGTGTGACATGTGGCACCATTGCAAGGGTGACATGTGGCACAAACTGGCATGGCAAGGTATAGTGTGTTGACGTGGAAAGTGTGTTGAATGGGCAGTGTTTTCTGATGTGGTCGAGTGGTATCTTGACACATGGCTAGTTTTTGGAAGAATGTGAAGGTGCCACGTGGCCTAGTCTTGGGCTGCCACGTGGCACCCATTTATTGGTTATTGTTTGGAAAAATTTGTTGAGGGGTCCATGGGGATCGAACCCATGACCTCTATGGGCGGCCAAGACTTTGCGTAGGTCGGGCTACCAACTCGCCTACCTAGTGGTTCTTAACCTATGGTGGCAGAACTTATATTTAAGTTTAAATGTATGGTAAGTTGGGTGGATTAAGGGTTGGGGACTAGCCCTAGCCCCATAGCACACCATGCGACCATATCACATATGACCTGCTCTCTACACCGTTGGCGCGAATGCTATGAACCTAGCCCTCGATTTCAGGCTATACCAATTGCCACTCCATAGGACCCAGACTCAAACTATTAGCGCAGAGGTTAAGGGTTAGCCTCGGTTGGTCCCAGTAGCCCGTTGACCAAGGGCGTAACCGTGGGCTACACTATTGGGGGGCCAACCAACTGATATGCGTGTGGAGCATAGACCGAGAGCCATATGGCCACTACATATAACTAGGAGCTAAGAATCTAGGAGGGGGCCAACGAACCAGTCTAGTGCTTGGCCACATGGAGGGCGCCCATATGCCCAGGAGCGTGGAGAAAAGGGGATGTGCCCATAATTTATGCCAAATGTGGGTTTTTTAACTTTATTGTATGATTTTAAATGGATTTTCTCAGCAATTTTGGAGATTTTGGTCATTTTTGGGGGATATTTGTCCCTTTTTGAGGCCAAATCTTGGGGAGAAGTTGGGAGGTTGTTATCCACTTCTAGTCTATATAAACTGAAGGTTCTTGGAGCCATGGAGGAGGTTTAGAATAGGTTTATGCTGAATAATTATTGAGTCAAATCCATTTTTATGCAGGGAAGCCATTGAGGAGAGCACCTTTGCGGGCCATTTGTGGGAGCTCCGGTCATCCATTTTCAATGCCGTCTATTTTGTTGGATTATTGAGATCTGGTAGAACAAGACCAGATCAGTTTGTAACTTTTTTGGCACTGTTATGATGTACATTTAAATATTTGAACATAAATAAGAAGGCCTCACCCACTGATACAAAGGACTGGAGATGTAGGCGAGATTGCCGAACTCCGTTATTACTTTGGTGTTTATGGTTTGATGTTCTTCATGCTTATTTACAGATCTGTGTATTGTTTAATGGCTGCAATGTTTCCTCTTATATTCTTCCTCTTTAATTAGTTTCCTAAATGGTAAAATAACTCATTCTTAATAACTCAACCATTGTCATTTAAAAGATCTTTTTGGATCATTGGTGAGAACATGGTTGTCGGATTTCTTGGAGGAATTTTATGCAAATAGATAAAGTGAGATACCAAACTCTCAAAGTACTATGGATGTAATTTCAAATGTAGAAATGATGAAGACAATGCATACCTCTTCCTTGCACAAGATTAACCTGGTTTAGAGTTAAAGATCAGCTGTAAGCTCCTTGATGTGCTCTCTCGCTCCTTCAACTGCTCCAGGGAATAAAATATTTGTGCACAGAATGGCGTGTTTGAATATGTATTTGTAATTTAAATGGAGAGAATACTTACCTTGTCGCATCAGTTCTTAAATTCAAGTTTGTAAATGCACCCTGCAAAATCCATCACTAAATCCGAACAATGCTCGGGATTAAATGCAGTGCAAACTGGTGGCGCAAGAGTAGGTTACTTCGTAGTTCATCGGCAGATTCAAACTCCTACTGTTTGGTCGGCATGCATGATAGTAATGTGGGATGAGTGAAACATTGATTGGGATCTTAAATAAAAAAATCTGATCTTATCCTTGTTGAAAGTATCCCATCAAACTATCGAGCCTTCTCGTATTTTCAACACTGACATGACCAACATCGGGGGAAAAAGGCAGGGTATTGAAATGGAAACAAAGTGTAGAGAAGCTAGGATCGCCAATGTAGAATATGGAAGGTTTTATGAAAACCCTCGTCGTATGATGTCCTATCAGTCTACTGATAAAAAACGAGCGGATCAACGTCGAGGATTTTCTTAAACGTTTTCTTTTTTCGTTGATACCTTTAGCTAAAAGATTCGATGCAGACCCAAAACTCCGTACAATACTGACGTGGAAATGATGTCTTGGAGATATAGACATGACACGGGGAACATTAAGATATGACGTAGGGAAAATAGGCCACATCGTATGAACTACTTACATGACAAAGACATGTGGCGGTTGATTTCAACCTTTCAGTGGGAAACATTCCTTCGACATCGGGGATTTCCTTTAGACATAAGTCTGGTTTCTGCACCATGTCTTATTGACATCAAAGTCATAGCGAGGATCGACGATCGACGATCGATGATCAACGAAGCGTTAAAGTGAAAAATTTCATAGTTTCGTCTCTCGAATTCTCCCGATGCCGAAGATGTGTTGGTGATCAGAAATCGACGATGGCAGTTTATCCTATTTGCGATTTACCTCTCGAAACTTTCCGACACTGAAGGGTATCGATGATGTTAAAAGACTATTTTATAGGCCAAATTTCGTCGATCGACAATTGTTAAAAGTTTTAAACCGTGTACCTTTCGAGCCTATCGCGCATTGTTACTTAAAGAAAAATCAACCCATAAAAAACAAACAAAATGTCCGATGATAAGGTTTTAATGACATAAAAGAAAGAAAATCCATTCATCCATGATACTGACACTCACTTAGAAAATTAAAAGTGGTACCCAAAAATAAAAATGTTTCGCAAATACTTTTAGGGTGTGTTGAGTGCTCAACAAATGACGATTCTCTCGGAAAAGACAAAATCTTTGCTCCTTCCTTCAGGCTTAGATGGTGCAAAAGATGATTGAGAAACCATCTGGGTTTGCTGTAATCAGATCCTATCCTATTAATGTGTACACAACTTCCCAAGGTTCATGAATCTAGATCCACCTATGGAGTTCAACCCTTTTTCCACCTTCGTTCCTTTTTACCGTGACCCACACCCTTTGAAAAGAGTCGAGAAAGGCATCCACTGGCTTGAGACAATTTTTTAGTTATTATTATTCCCTTGCTACGGTGTCGCTCCACTACTAGTGAGCATCCATAGCCTCAACAGAGTAACCCTGATATCACAGACCTTTCTCCACTGCCAACGAACATCCATAGAAATGGTGGAGTCATCTGCATACCCTCTCAAACTTTTCACTCCTTTTAATACAGATCATTTTCCTCTAGCTGAAATGCCACAAGTGAGTCAGAGAGGAGGACATCTGTTATTGGCAAGGTGAAAATTTTAAGGTGAAGCCTTTCCTAGCTCTGTCTAGAGGTACATGTGATTCTTTCCAACTAGCCATCATTTCCTTTGGGATTTACCAAACCACTAAGAGAATATTTCATCACTTACCAAGGTAGTATGATTGCAAATACAAGATGTAGATCTTCTTTGAAAATTTGTGCTTGTTCATTATCTCTTACTTTGCATGCTAGTGTCGGTCAGAAACATAGTCTGTTCTGCTATATTTATTAAAATAAACCACTTCTTTACAAAACACAACTTAATTAAAGAAAATAACAGGCAAAAGAAAGAAAGGAAAATGTATTTGAAACTGGTCTCCCCCAAACCCACACACTCAATTTGATCAAAAATATGCTAAAAAGAAAAAGAAACTCAAAAAAAATATTGAAAGACATTTTTTTTTAGGAGAAGTATTGTTTTAGGGCTTGGCCATTTACCAGGAGGGTGTTAGACTCACCCCTCATATTTTTCAATCGGTATGTTCCTGCTCCGATATTCTCGGCCACCTGAAAAGGTCTGAGCCATAGATTTTGGAACTTTGAGTGTTTTCCTTTGGACTCGTTTGCTTTATCCTACTTTAAGACTAGGTCTCCTACTTCAAATTTTTTTTCTTTAGCCTCATGTTTGTCGAACCATCTTTTAACTAGCGGTGAACTTAACTTTAGCCTTTTCCCTTTCTTCATCCAACATGAGAAGGGTATCAATCCTTTGCTGTAGAGCGGATGAGGGATGACCTCTTGATGCTTGGGCAAGCTGTAAAGATGGAAGGTACAATCCGTTTGGGAGAATGGCTTCTTTCCTATATACCAAAAAGTATGGAGAGTTTCCTATGGATTCTTTAGGTTTTACTCTATCGTCCCAGAGAGCATTATGAAGTAAATTATGCCAATTTCTTTGATTTTCAACAACTGTCTTTTTTAAAATTCACACCATATTTTTATTAGTTGATTTTGCTACTCCATTCCCTTGCAGATAATAGTTTGCAGAATATCTTATTATGATCCCTTTATCGATGGAAAATTATGTCAATCACGTGGAAGAAAAATAGGCGGCATTATAAAAAACAAGGACAGAAGGCATCCCAAACCTTGTTATTAGCTGTTGTTCTAAAAATTGGATCACTACCTTTTCATTAATGTGCGTGAGAGGGATAGCCTTTGTCCACCTTATGAAATAATCTGTTGTAGTCAAGATATACTTATGTTGTTTCGAATAATTTGGAGTAATTTCTCCGATGACATCTATTCCCCATTGCTTAAAAGGTCTGGATATGGTCACCAGATGGAGTGGAATGGATGGCCTCTTTTCCCTAATGGTGCTCATTTGAAAAGATTTACATTTCCTGGAATATGCATGAGCGTCTCTGAAAAAAGTGGATCAATAATAACCAACCCTTAATATTTTGTGAGCCGTAGTTTCTCCTGTAAAATGTCTTCCTGTAGGGTTTTCATGTAGTTCTTTGAGTACCTTTTCTGCGTCATTATGTTAAATACATATAAGGAGTACTCCATCGTATTTTACGTGGAAAAGAACAAAATTTATGAGGCAATATTGAGCAGATTTTAACCTAAGGGCTCTCCTTTCTCTAGGGTTTAGATTTTATGGACAAGTTCCATGATGCAGGAGATAAAACAAGTTTCCATACCAGGATTCTTTCCCGGGAGGTACGTATAAGGCTTCTCCGTACCATAACGATAGTTCATTTTCCCAACCGGGGTCTTCCTTGTTGATCAGATCTTGGCCCTCAATAGCTAGTTTACACAATCCTTGTCCTTTGACTATTTTGGTAGGTTTTATGTCTAGATAAAATTATTGAACGACTTCCATCCAATTTCCCCTCCTTTCTCCCATCTCCTATTGAGTGAAAAGATACCAGACTGTTGGATGTGGTACTATGACCTTAGTGTGATTCTTTAGGATATAGGATCTGAAATTCTTGACTGCTTTATATATTGCGTAAGCTTATTTGTCTATAGTAGGGTAGTTTAGATCAGGTCCTTGGAGGTTGGTGCTCATAAAGGACACTGGTGCTTCATTGTTCTCATCATCCTTTTGGGTAAATACTGTAGCCAAGGATTGGTTAGAAGCAAAGGTATAAAGGAAAATATCTTTTCTAAAATCAGGGCTTCGCAACACTGGTGCTTGGGAGATGAAAGTTTTGATGTTATTGAAATCTCCTCTCCTTTATTCATCCCATTTAAACTCTACATATTTGTGAATCATTTTTTTGTAAAGGTTTAATAGTTTCAAAAAAGTCAAGAGTAAATTTTCTCGCAAAGTTGATTTTCCCCAAAAAAGATTGCATGGCCTTCTTATTGTGAGGCAAAGGAAGTTGAGCTATCACTTTGATCCGCTCAAGGTTGATGTTGATTCCTTCCCGAGATATGATATGACCTAAAAGTTTTCCTTCCTCTACAAAAAATATGGTCTTCTTAGGGTTCAAAGATATTCCGTACTTCCTACACCTTTCAAAGATCCGAGTCAATTGCTCAATGTGGTCTTCCTTATTTTTCAAGTATACTGTTACATCATCTAAATAGACTACCACACATTTGTTAACCAATCCTCGAAAATCTACATCCATTTCCCTCTGAAAAGTTGCTCCTGCGTTGATCAACCCAAAAGGCATGCGTTTATAAGCAAAGCTCGCCCACTTGGTTGAGAAGGTAGTTTTTAATCGATCATCTTCTGAAACCAAGACCTGGTTATATCCCAAAAAATCGTCTAGGAGAGAAAAAATTTCAGAGCCAAATATTGTCTGCAAGAGTTGTTCCATGGGTGGTACTGGGTAGTTATATTTTTCGGATGCTCTGTTAAGGTTTCTAAAATCCACACACAAACGTATTTCCCCAGACTTCTTTCTAACATGCACCAGATTGGCTACCCATGCAAAATTTCTTACCTGAAAAATAATCTTAACATCTAATAAATTTTTCAACTCTTGATACATTAGGGGTTCTAGAGATGGGTGGTACTTTCTAAGGTTCTGTTGGAAGGGTTTTATTCCAGATTTTAATGGGATCATATGCTGGATAATGCGAGTATCATACGTTTTCAATTCTTGGTAGGACCAAGCAAAGACATCTTAATATTATTTAAATAGTTTAAGATAAGCCTTCCTGTCTTCTTTGGATAGTGCCTTACCTAGGTTGACATTCTTGGGGTTCTCAAGGGTGCCTAGGTTTATAGTTTCGTATATAGGGCATGAGCTCCTTGTTTTTCCATTTTTCAACCCTTTAAATCTTTCTCTTAGGTCGAAAAGTTTTTCCATATTAGCCACTCCTTTTGGCATTGTGTGGAAGTTTGGTCTATCATTTGGGTGATCTTTGCCCCTTTGCTGATCGCGGAGATTCGATTCTGTGAGTAATTCTTGGAATATATCATCATCAATGGCCAAATCCTTAAAATTATCTTGGTTAGTCAGGAAATATACAATCTGTTCATCCCCTTCAAAGAATTTCCAGTTAGAAATGTTGTTAGGAACCAACGGTCTGTAGAGTAGTTCCATTGCAAATTGTGAGGCTTCATAGTCTTCTAAATGAGATAATCTTGAGGCTGTGGTGGCCAAAGAATCAACAATAGTATTTTTTGTCCTAGGAACAATGGTAATATCAAAGGCCTCAAAATTTTCTAATAGCCTATGTACTTCTTGTTGGTAGTTCCTCAAGTGAGGTGAATTGCAATGACTGGTATTCTTTACTTGTCTAATGATAATTTCCGAGTCTCTAAAAACTTTCAATTATTTGACGTTTGAGTGTATGGCCTTCTTTAGTCCCTAGACTTGAGATTCATATTCAACAATGTTGTTAGTGCATTCAAATTATAATCTGTAGGATAAGAAGTTTCATTTCCCTTTTGGGTCAATGAGGATAAATCCTTCTCCCAACCCCTCTTGCAATTTAGAACCATCGAAGTAGAGCGTCCAAACTTGTGAAGAAAAATTAATAACTTCTTCATGCCTAGCTATTTTCTCACTTTCATCTTCCTTGTCTACTACTCTCGATGGATAATCTTGACATAATATGCTTTATTATGTGCCTGGTAGTAAGTTTACTTGAAAGGTCATTTCATAGTTTTGAGTGATAGTTACGTCAGACAAGAGAGGGGCGGAATTTCCGAAATCAGAATCGTAGGAGTAGTTTCCTAACATAGGGAAATCTATTGACGAGGGTTCGCTTGGAGTCTCTAAGTCAGTGACAATATGTTTGATATATATTTCTTTTTTGATCCTAATCATATTTGCATGTCCCTTTAATGGAAACCAGGGGTGAGCCCAGTCAGTACTAAAGTATCCATTTAGTTTCTCAGACCAATTTCAACTAAGTAACAATGCATAGGCCTCTGGGATGTTTACTACGTTTACGTCAATTACTTGAACAAATTTTGGGTGTGTAGACATTATGATCATGACATCTTTAAGTTCCCAAATAACATTCACCTGAGTCCTATCTATTTGTATAATGTGTTTATCACTTTTGAGCAAGGTCATGTTCAATTTACTGCAGATTGACAATGGCATGGCATTGGAAGATGCCCCTGAATCAACTAAGAAATTATGTAGGTTTATGTTAACGAATTCAAACGTTAAAAGGAAAGGAGGAACACAAGGATTTCCTCTTTTGTGTAAAGAGAAAGTGTTCACACTTGGTTTATTTTTTAAATCTGTGGGAGATGGGAACTCATCTAGGTTAGTGCTTGTCATAGGGGCTGCTATTGATTTTAAGACTTGTAATAGGAAATCATTTTGTTGAGGGATCCTACACATGTCCATGACAAACACATTAGCCTTCATCTTCTTCAAGTATTCTACCACATTATAATCTATATTAGGAGCTCCCTGTGTGCGTATGCTTGTGGGATTCTTTTGAGAAGAAAATAGGGGTTTTGGGTAATCAGCCGCTTGATTCCTTCTAGATAATTGAGTAGTGGTGGGGTTATTTTGGACATGTCGTCTTCTTCCTTGCATCTTTACAACTATAACTTCAACATGAGGTTCTTGGATTTCAACGACGTCGTTGAAAGGCATCAGGTGATTGGAATCCCATAACAACATGGCTGTCTCTTTTAGTGTCTCTTGACTTTCCTAATCGATGGCGTTTATTACCGAGCCACTAGGTTATTTAGTGAGGGAGAATTCATCTAGGAATCGATTAGCCATTAAATTTATAGCATGCAACAATTGGGGGCAGTCCCTTTCTAAATGATTCTCTTGGTGGTACATACAGAAAGATTCAGATGCTACAGTCCCTAAGTCGATATTTAGGTTAGCTGGGGGAAGTTCTATAACTTTGAAAGGTGGATTTATTTTGAAAAAGGGTTTATAAGGTCTTTGGTTTTGGTTTCCCTCCCCATCACTCCTTTTTATATCTACAATTTCATTGGAGAGTTTATTGATCATTTGTTGTAGGTTTTCTAGATCTCCTCCTTCTTTATCAGGACCTTGTTCTATTTGTTTTCCCTGGGTCTTGTCAAAAAAAGCCCTCTCTTAGGTAGAGGTTGGGTTTATTTTTTTATTATAGACATTTGACCTTCTTTTCATCCCTTCATTTGGAATTCAATCATTTTAGCTTCTTCGAAATTTTAGGCTAGGGTACATTTGGCAACCCTTTTTACGAACATGGAGACATAAGCTGGGAGAGCGTTAACGTATACTTCAATTTGCAACTCTTGGGTAGGTTTAGCTTCAGGTTGAAATTTGTTCAGGATAGCGGCAAACCTTTGGTTAAAATATTAAACCTTTTCTTTTGGACTCAGTGGCGGTGGAAATTTCATCAATTAAAGCTAATGTGGTGGTTTCTTCCACAAATTTGTCTAAGAAATCCTTTTGAAACGTCGTCCAGCTAGTTATGGATCCAACATGCAGGTTAAAATACCAAGTCGAGGTTGAATTATCAAAGGTATAGGTAAAAATACTACACACTACATCTTCATGTTGCACGTTCATCAATATTATAGCTAATATGAACTTCTTAATATGGTCCTCAAGAAATCCAGAGGTTTTAGGGTCAAATTTTGGGAGTAATGTTTTTGGATGTTGGGGTAGCTTATGCACCCATCTTGGGATTTCCATAGAATATCTGGCCAACCATGGTTGATTATCTTGATGTTGATTTCCCCTTTCTTCATTTTTGTCGTTATTATCCTCCATATCTTTTAATTCATAAGCTTAGCGATCTGAGTTAGATCCTTCCTCGTCAGATTCAAAATCGTCAGGTTTAGAGTAGTTACTAGCTGGTGTTTCGGGTATTAGATTAAGGGGTTGTTCGATCTTAGTAAGGGAAAAATCTATCAGGTCGTCTACTGTGTGAACAAAAACCTAGTCAGGGGTGTCAACAACTAGTCTGCTTACTTGTCTTCTACGAGGAAGTAAAGGAGATAAAGGTAACGCTCCAATTTTCCAGGTGTAAGATCTTGTGATTGTTCTGAACTTATTCAACTCCTCGTGGGGAAGAGCGTAAGGTATTTTAGGGAATAGGTTTTCTTATTCCTCATGTTGAGGTGAGTTACTCATCTCGAGAGTACTCTCTATATGTGGGCTATATTGAGAATGACTAGCTATGCATGTGGGTTGTTTTGAATCTATAGGCTATGCAAAATATATTATTAGAAATATTATTAGCCATTCATTCGTAGGCCCTCCTTCTAGTGCCAATTTTTTTGAGGGGTTCAAGATCCCTTTAGCTCAACAATAGGAGCCAAACCCACCTAAGAGGCCCAATTAGACTTGTAAGCGTTTGATGAGTGGTAAGGTTTTCTGGATTCGTGATCTGGATGGGTTTATCGATGGGCTTTGATTGTGATTGACAAATATGTCTTTTCTGTTAAGCCTTCTCCTCAAGCTAAGCAATTATATTTTTTGGTTTTTTTTTCTTACGTTATAACAAAAGGAAGATAAAACTCTAGACTAGATGACATAGAGAAGCTAATTATGTGTTTTGGTGGGGAAGGTTGGGTTTAGGATAACCTTTACCCTAGCATACAAATGAAGAATATCCAAATAACTTCAAATTGGCATTAATACCATTTTAATTAGTAGAAATTCAACATTGTCTGAGATAACAGTTACAAAAAAGAAACATACATGTGACAAGAAGTTAGTCAAAGGAAAGTAATTTCCAATACTCTATTATCAATCACAGGTTAGACACAATCGGTTTCTATTCACCAATTAGAATAAAAGAACTGTTACAACATCATAAGATAACTTTAAATACAAGTACAACAACTCTTATTCAACAAAGAAACAAATATCGAATCCAAAGACAGAAATAATCCTCCTCGGTCTAAACACATTCACACCTTAGATGATAGAAGTGTCTTTGGTTCTAAAGAGAACTTCTTAATTAAAATCAACTTGCACATAAATATTTCTATTACAAAATTTTAGAAAAAGTCTTTCACTAAAAAACCATCGACCACAAACACAAGGTTAATCTCCCTATTTATAAAGAATCACTAAGCTAAAAAACACTAATAAAATTCATGTTAAGTGAAACAAAATGACACATGGTAGGTTTTTAACTCTTTGTTCTCCTAAGATCATATGATCCTTTCACTGTAGTGGATTATTTCTATCATATTCTGACCACTGGAAGAATAGGTCTTCACATATGTTTGCATATGGGAACCTATGCTGATCCATCGGGGTAGAAATGACTTCCTTTGTATCTACTGCATGCTCCTTGTACTTGATCAATTTGACACTTAAGCGTTGTAATATTTCCAAAGCTTTGATTGAGGGTTCCATGAACTTCCTTTCTAGACCCGGGATTATGCTTGAAGTCTGCAAAATATCCATTTCCCATTCTAGGTCTTGCTTTTCATGCTATTTAAAAATATCTTGTAAGTCGGTGAAATCCAGAATCTGCTGATCTCCCCAGGACAACGTATTGCCCAGGCTTCCTGGTGTGTAGAGCTGCTCCATGGTTTCTTCTCGTGATGGTTGTTGTACTGTTTCATGGTTGGGACCGCTCGGTTCCTTGGAAGGAGAGTTTCTTGGATGCTCTGTAGGCTACTCATCCTGCCTGATTTCAATGACTAGCTGCATTTTCACTCCAGATGAGGGAGTAGGCAGAATCTCAGTTCCGATTAAAGGTTCGGCTGGTGGGGTTCCAATTTCCACTAGCTTTATTGTTCCTCTTTGTTTACCCATTTCCATGTCATATTTGGAGCTGACACCATGCAATTGAGTCTCTCCTGTCGGCCGTGTTTCTAGTGAACTGAGAAATTCAACATCAATAGTGGTTCTGGCATCCTAATCGCCCTCCCGAGGTTCCAGTACAATTACATTAGGAGCCATAACAGATACTTCACCTGGGATTTCCTCCTGGGTGATTACAACCGGAGATATGTGTGAAAACTCCGAGCCTTCATCATCATCATATATATTGATTAGGTCCACAAGAATGGTTGGCACCCCTATTCCTCTTGATACTCCTATTGGCCTTTGCTGAACTGTAGTTGTTATCGGGGATCTCACCTGGACAATTTCTTCCCGATTGGAAATTTCTATTGGTGGAGAAACACTTGAGCCATTTGGCTCTACCGCCTGGTTGCTGGTGTTGATCGGGGTAACCTTCAGTGGTTCAATCAAAAGGTTAAGTGGGGGATCTTGTTATGCCCTTTGGATGGCTCTTTGGGCTTCTTCCAGTAACAACATCCCCCTCCTTCATGCCTATGTTGCTTCTACTTTTATGCTTTCATCTCTTACCCTGAGAGATTCTTGAGTTTTCTTCCCTATTGTCTCAACCTTCTAGTCCAGAGACATTGCTTTGAACTTAGTCATATTCAGGTTGGCCCTTCTTTATAGTACTTCCTCCCCGTCCTGGGTGCCTTTAGTGAAGATCTTATATTCAAAATTAGCATGAGCATACAACCAATAGGAGGATACCTGCACCACGTGATGAGGAAATAATCCCTTGGGATCGTACCTATGAAAGCGACCTGTATGAAACTGATACTCAAGATGATTCAACCCCTCCTGTTTTGCATGCATAGTATCTTTGACCATGTGCAATCATATGTGGAAACCAAAAGGAATGCAATCTCTCTTCTTGCCTTTGACTAGGGAGGAATTGTAGCCTTGCAAGATGTTCTGGTAGCAGATATCCCCCAAAATGAGGTGATCCGGGACATGAACAAGGAGAAGGTGGGGTGCACCGGTAGCTCCAAACACTCTAATATAAGTGATAGTTTCTTTGAAGTACCCGTGGCCATATTTTGCTATCATCTTCTTTGACGCCACCGAAAGCCTAGGGCACTCTTTTCTAAAGACGAGGAAGTAAACCCTGGCTAGGAACTCATCACATATTAAATAATATTGCTTCTTGTATCTATTTTCCCACAATATGCCGAAATAGACATGTACATGCAATTCAGAAATATAACAACTCAAATTCATACCTGCAAAAATGTTCCTTGCGCAAATTACATCCAACAAGTAGGATGCCATGTAGAAGGTCAAAACCTCTCCTTCCTTTGGTGTCTGAGCATGTGAAATATTTATACTGAGCTGCTTGGAGATAATAGTTCCCCAATTGAAGCTTCTCCCTGAAATTGCCACAGTGTATGCTAAGGGCATCCATGCCTCTGAAAATTTGGAGCAATCATTTTCTCCATATAATCGATAGATTAACATCATCAGATACAAGTATGGCTCTAAGATATTTATTGTGTTGTACCATCAAATGCTCATATTTGTGAATTTCTTGTCTTCTTTCCATCACGAGGCTAGCAATCGACTGGTATCATGAATATCATAGAACTTGACCACGAAGTCTATGTTTAACCTTTCTTCTGGGTCTCTAAGTTTGTATTACTTCTGCACTTTCATCAGAAGGAAAACACCAACACACTCTTCTTGTTCATTGTTGATGGTGCACTTTACTGTGTCATCATGGTCAATTATCCATCCCACAGTCTTGATGCAGGGAAGAACTAGGGTTTGGCTAGCCACCCTATGCAGATTTGACCTCCAAATGTTTGGAAACACCTAATCATCCAATATTCAGACATCTTGATTGCTATGAGGTGTGAACTCAGGGTAGTCCTCCTGACTAATTTTTTTGTATAGGTCGCCCCAATGCAGGAGCACCACTTTAGACCCTATGGTCGCTTCTATGTCACTGAACGCTGGAGGCTTGATAAACTGTTTCTTGGTGAACGTGTGGATAACCAATTCCTTCTTTGAGGAGAAATCCAATTCCCTTGCAAAACTTGACATATATCCTTCCTCGACCTTTGGTTCCTTTCATTTGGGCATCCTTGGCGAGCGTTTGGTTGTTGAATTTCTTGGAGGCATTTTATGCAGACAAAAAAATTGAGATACCAACCTATAAAAGTAATATGGATGCAATTGAAAATGTATAAATGAGGAAGACAATGCATACCTCTTCCTTGCACAATATTAACCTGGTTTAGAGTTAAAGATTGACTGTAATCTCCTCGATGTGCTCTCTCTCTCCTTCAACTGCTCTGGGGAATAAAATATTTGTGCACATAATGATGCATTTGAATATGTATTTGTAATTTAAATGGAGAGCATACTTACCTTGTCGCATTAGTTCTTAAATTAAAGGTTGTAAATGTGCCCTACACAATCCATCACTAAATCCCAACCATGCTTGGGATTAAATGCAATGTAAACTAGCGACGCAGGAGTGGGTTACTTCGTAGTTCATCGACGGATTCAAAATCCTACTATTTGTTCGGCGTGTGGGATAGTTACACGGGCTAAGAGAAACATTAATTGGACTCTTAAATAAAAAAATCTGATCTTATCCCTGTCGAAAGTATCCCATCAAACTATCGAGCCTTCTCGTATTCTGTTCATTTAAGTTTCTGTGGTGAAAGTTATGTTCAGAAATTGTCGGAAGATCCACAGTGTTGATGACATCTTGTCATATTTTCAACACTGGCATAATCGACGTTGGGAAAAAAAGGCAGGGTCTTGAAATGGAAACAAAACATAGAGTGACCAGGATTGTTGATGCAGAATGTGGAAGGTTTGATGAAAACCCCCATTGTATGATGTCCTATCAGTCTGCCGATAGAAAATGAGTGGATCGACATCGACGCTTTTCTTAAACGTTTTCTTTTTTCATTGATACCTTTAGCCGAAATCTTCTATTCCGACCCAAAAATCCATACAATATTGACGTGGAAATGTTGTCTTGGAGATACAGACATGACATAGGGAACATCAAGAGATGACGTAGGAAAAACAGGTCGTGTCGTATGAACTGCTTACATGACAAAGACACGTGGCAGTTGATTTTGACCTTTCCGTGGGAAACATTCCTTCGGAATTGGTGATTTCCTTTAGACATAAGTCTGGTTTCCGCACCATGTCCTACTGACGCTGATATCATAGCGAGGATCGACGATCGACGGTCAGGGAAGCGTTAAAGTGAAAAAGTCTTCAGTTTTGTCTCTCGAATTTTGTCGATGCCGAAGATGTGTTGGCGATCGACAATCGACGATGGAAATTTATTCCATTTGTGTTTTACCTCTTGAAACTTTCCGATGCTGAAGGGTATAAGTGATGTTAAAATACTATCTAATAGGCCAAATTTTATCTATCGACGATTGTTAAAAGTTTTAAACCGTGTACCTTTCGGGCCTATCGCACATTGTTACTTAGAGAAAAATCAACCCTTAAAAACCAAACAAAATGGTGGATGATAAGGTTATTATGACATAAAATAAATAAAATCCATTCATCCATGATACAAACTCTGACTTAGAAAATGAAAAGTGGTACCCAAAAAGAAAAATATTTTGCAAATACTTTTAGGGTGTGTTGAGTGCTCAACACATTGGAAATATATTTTTGAGATATAAAACTTTGCATTATATGATTTCAGAAATCACTCGCCAATTTTCTTCATTTTTCAAGATTACGATCTGACACCTTGTCGAAAGCCCCATGAGAATGCAACACTTCAACCGCGAGCAGAGGAACCATGAATTAAACTCAGGGAAGTTTATGCAGAATTTCAATTAGTTAATGATTCAATTTTATGGGTTTGAATTCCTATTTTAATAGTTTTTTTAAGTATCTCTTTGAGGTCACTCATCTGCGATATGTTGAATGGTGTTAGGTGAATGATATTAGGTACCAATGCTGAGAGGAAGATGCACTCTTGCAATGTGATCTACAACCAAATACAATAGAGCGTTAAAAACAACCTCAATTGGCACAACAATGGGGAGAAACAAAGATAATCTAATTCAAATGGATGAAGAGGAGGTTTGAACCCCATGATGGTCAACTATCAAATATGGATAACCAAAATGTTCCAATATACAAGCCAACCATTACAACGAGAGAGGAGAAATATAGACGAAATCCATGACAACCCATCAACACTAGGAGACATATTCAAAAATCAACTTCCATATTGTTTCCTCACCTCCACAAAGAGGACAAGGACAAAATTTTGTAAATGAAAGGTAATGAAGGAAAGAGAAAGGAAAATACTCACGGTGATCTTCAATAAATATGAGAATTTTACCCAAAAAAGGGGCTTTTGGCTCTTCAAAAATTATACATTTCTGAACTATTTTAGGAAGACAATGTTAACTGAAATTGGGGAGATTTGATGTATTATCACTAAAACTATTAATATTGAGAATCCCTTAGGGTCAGTTTTTGATAGAGTGAAGAACTTAACACATGTGTCATTTTTTTGTTGCAAATTATTTCAAGGGGAATGTATGCTATTCACATGGGCTGTAAGGACATGTTTGCTTATGGACTATTGTGATGCAATCTATTTTACTCTTACAATTGTGTTACTCTTTCTTATATTTTATGCCTTGAGTACATGAGTTTTTGATGTATGCATAGATGTGATTTATACTTTTCTGGTTATGTCTGTGTATACATATGTTTCTACCTTTGCACCTTCATGACAACTATCTAATTGGGGTTTTAAGAAAAGTTTAGTTTCATTACATCTCATTCACTTATGTTAATTCTCTATTATCTAGGATATGATAGATTAGGAATAGATTAAACATGCATTTACATAGTCTTCATCTACATCTTCTGTTTGCATAACCATCCATCATTCACCTTCATCAGTGGACCAGGCCGCAATTGGTAAAACCAAAACTAGAAATGGCTGCCTGGCCAGAATCCAAACGGGTTCCCTACTCCAAACGGTGAGAGGTCTAATTGGGACTTCTTATCGGGGGTAACCCCTGCTATTGAAAAAGGGAGATTTCCAACCTGTAAACATAACTGGCGCTAGAAGGAGGGTTGGATGACAAGTCTGCCCATGTGGAGTCATTTAATTTAAATTTTAACCAACCCATGGCTTCTCTCTGTACCTCTGTATGGGATGATCCTTTGAGTCTTCCAAGACCCACTAGAGTCATTTCACTCAAGATAGTCAATATCTTGTCAAACTCAAAGTTCAATGGTGAAGGGTATGTCTCTGCATTTGCACATCTCAATTAGTTTAACATCACTCAAAAATATCTTAAGATTGTTTAGGACAATGAAACATATTGTCAACTATTCATCCTCACATTCGAAGGGAAAATTAAAACCTGGTTTAGGACATTGCTAACGAAATTGATTCATAGATGGAAACAATTTATGGAAATGTTTATTGTTGTTCATGAAGATTATGTTTATGACGAAATCTTTGATGAACTTGCATAAATACATAGGCTCAGAAACAAATATGTGGATAAATTATTTCTAAGAGTTATGCATATTTATTGTAGATTTCTTGAAAATGACAAACCCTCATACCAACAAATCCTTAATTGGTTTTCATATATCGTCTCTAGTTTTGGAGAGTGCGATCTGGATGATCAAACCACCTCTCATTCACAAAATTTAGATATGACCATGAAAAATAAGGAGTACGCGAACTCTAACCAACACTCTGATGCAACTACGAGGGAATCCTTATGAGAAATCTTAAACCCCTTAGCCATGGAGTGTGAACCATTTAACGACCCCCCTTCAGAAAATCATGAACATATTCTAGTTTGCAATGAATCTCCTACCGAAGAAATCCCATCATTTTTAGAATCTGAAGATGTACATTCCTTTTATACAAATCTATTTGAAATTGATCAGTCACATGAGCACCCATCCATTTATCACACATCACATTCTTCAAATGTCTCTTTTAACGATGAAACATTGAATGATAAACTAGAACAATAAGAGTGCCCAACCCCGATCAATGACTCATTCTTTCCTAATGGAAGTCCATGCATGACACATAATGTTATCAATCCTTCACAATCTGGATTTCTAGAACATGTTGAAACACAATTCGATATTGCTAACCTTGTTTTCGATGACTACTTTTCTGTTCTGGAATTGAATGGAAGTACTAATTTATCATTCATTGGTTCTACACAATACGAGATTTTTGACCTCAATGCACCGACCTTACTCACGTAAAATACAAATTATAAATAATACAATGAGTTTGTGCACCCTCATGAAGAAATCACAACAAATGAACAATCCATCACCATGCAAAAGACAAGAAACATTGAGCTGAACCAAGAAATTCCATCATCTCAATCTGCTCTAGAATTAATTTCTATTCCTCAGGAGAAGGTAGATTACTCGTCCTTAGATGTTATTTCAATTCTCCAACACTCTTCACGTGATTTCATTGATGTCATAGGAGAATATTTGGAGTTATCCTTCACTCGATGTTTCTCTCAAACAATCAACTGTCATCTCCTCTCTCAACATGCAGAGTATGGGAAATTTGAACTCATGGAGATTTGCATCGATAACGAGGCACTCCAATTTCAACCAATGTTTATGTCAAGTTCTTGTTGTATTAGTTGTACCCCTGGGATGAACGACACCACTCACTCCGAGACTCCCTTACAAGATACATTGCACACATATTTCACTTATGAGTCTCATCATGTATATCACTCACTTTCGTTCTCCTTCCAACAATAATATACCGATCATTATAAATTTTGTGATGGAATTGAGGCTTGGTTGGAGGAATCCTACACGTCTACATTTATCATGAATCAAAACACCACAAAATTCAAACTGCTGGGTGGAGACTTGCTTGAATCAATTCTCCCTATCTTTCATCCCTCACTGCTTCATTCTCTGTAGTTGACCTTCAATGAACATGTGATTGCAGGTTTAGAGTTACTTGATTGGCTTCACTGGAACCTTACACCTAGCCTTCTTTCAAACAATGTAGGATAGGTTAGGAATACGATTAGGATGGTTCTTTCACCATAACTTAGATGTTTACTTTTGTTTTCGTTTGAATAACATATATTTTAATTTGTTTTGGTTGCTTCAATAAACACCACCAATTGAGATTAGTCTAGTTTGTAGTTCATGAAGGTTTGCTTTAGTTTAAGTTTTCTTTATCAAATATTTCTTCTTTTTGTTTGATGATTTTTATTTTTCTTTGACTAAAATCTTAGCTCAACCATGTTTTTTGTCCATCTTCATGAGGAAACCATGCGCATGAATTCTTTGAGTAGTTCAACTACATGATTCACTTGTTTCAACGACACTCACTTTGATGTTGATAGTTGAACAACCGATTACCCCCAAAATGCTGAAAGAACATCTGTGGAATACTTTACAACTTGGATAGAATTGAGACCGGATTGAAGGAATTTCATCGGTTCAGGATGGTGTCTATTCAACAGAATAATCAAAGTCATTATAAATGGGAATCAATTTTCAATATCTCCCTGATCTACCTCAAATGAGATCTAATATCAGGCATACTGATCAATCAAATGGTTCTCAAGAACACTTCCTTGAGGAGTAACTGGCGATCATCCCAACTACAACCATTTTCTTCCCCAAATGAGAGATTTCATTAGACAAACCAACACTCAATATCAATTATAATATTTCTCACAACGACTGGAACAACATAATTTTTGGAGCTGGAGGAAGTGAAGAAGAAGAAATGAATATCTCACATGGATAAATAAAATTATTCCGAGAGACAACTAATGGAAGTCCTGGCCAACCCTTGCTCCCTGAATCACAAGGCTACAAAAGTGAACTAGAAACTTTCAAAAAATCTGGGTGAAGGGTGCAATTCTCAGTCAACAATAACACCAAAGAGTATCTGAATGAAATACCATGAGTGTTACATTTCAAATAGATTAGTCTTATCAAGAGGTTGCAAACTTCTTGTTGGTTGGAATGCATAAATATCCTTGAAGCTACTGGAGACACTCAATTTATAATCTCTTTCTTAGTCCACTTTATTTCCTAACTGCATATTGTTGGTCGTTATTTGCCCAAGGTTTAATTTCTAGGTTGCAACAAGGTACACACTAAGTAGATGCTCACATGAAGGGTGAAGTGTCAAAGTCTAAAGGATAAAAACAAAAGGGATATCTTTATGTAGCTAGCTGCAATAAATATTCAAATACATCTCAATAGCTGGAAATCATCCACTATCAGGCTAAAAGGCCACCGCTTTCCCCATCCATCGAATGCTAAGTATGCACTAAATAAGTCAGGAAGGAATGGAAAGGAAAGTTTGACCAGATTAGGGGACATGCAAATATCTTTGCCGAGGCCATGGATGCTCGCTGGTAGTGGAGCAAGGTCTGTGATGCCATGGTGACTCCATTGAGGTGACGAAGATACCAACCCGAATCGTCAACACAATTTAAGGAAATACATTTCACCATCACTCATCCTCCATCTACAACAGACGAACTCTACTAGCTGATATACAAGCATTTTCGGTTATCCCGCCACGATGGAATATTTACGTAACTGTTGTGCATTATTTCTATAATTTATGATCTTAAAATTAATTTTATGACCCTCTACATTTTATGCTTATCAGTTACGAAATACTAGCAGATATTCTAGCTTTGCCCAATGTGTTTCCATTTGTTGTGTGCACACAACAACCTCCCAATTTTCTTCCCTTATCGTCTCTCTAAGAGAAGAAATCCCCCCCCCTCTAAATTTTCCTACTGGAACCCTCACACTCTCTCCTTCATGCGAATGGCTAAGCCTAAGTTCTCTTCCCCCTCTTCATGCCTTACCATTTGCAATTTATCTTTAGATCACTTTGACTTGTTGATATGCACTTTAGCGAGTTCCTTCTTCCCGCATTGATACACAATGTACCAAAGAATGCATCCTTTCTTTCACCTACACATTGGCGCGCCAATGATTTCTTCACCGATAAATCAACCAATTCCCTCCAAACTTGGTCGATGCGCCGACACATTTTCACTAATCCTCATTGACACACGTTTCTATCACTGGAAAAGTTCACGTGATCAATGCTGGCACATCAATGATGTTCACATGATTATCTTCGCTGTGTGCATGCCTTCTACCAGTTGAGTTCCTTCCACTTTCACCAATGCATCGCATATCAACAACACACCTTCCTTTCTCTCCAATACATTTCATATCGACGAGGTTCATCTCTTCCCTGATATGAAAGAAAAAGGATGTCGACCCCTCTTTGTTTCCGAGCGCATCAAATATTATCCTCTTTCTCTCGCCAATGTTGACCTGGTTAGTAAGGCCTGCCTTCGTCTTGAAGCCTATCTCATCCTCATCCAACTTGGATCCTTCTTGCTGCACCCATCAATTGGTCTCCTAATAATTTCTAGTGACTAAGATCTCCATGCCTAGATGGATAACTAGTAACTAATGTCTATTGAGCTTGATCTTCTTCATGATCAAAGTCACAATCAAACCTGTCTTTGTTGCCAACAACTTTAATCGCACATGCCATACTAGCTTGTTTGCTTTGTGTTTCCTGAATTTATGACTCAACCATGATTGTGAAGGCTTTGTCTAGCATCATATGAGTTAACCACAACACCTGTAGGTTTTGTGTTGGCTCTGAAATGCATCTTAACA
The DNA here is from genome assembly GCA_009831015.1 of Picea engelmannii. Taxonomy (NCBI): domain Eukaryota; kingdom Viridiplantae; phylum Streptophyta; class Pinopsida; order Pinales; family Pinaceae; genus Picea; species Picea engelmannii. The sequence goes on from ML793774.1 coordinate 372,565, forward strand.
AAAAATTGGTTCTCCTAGATCATACATAGTGTTATGCGCTCTGAACGTCAATTGACTATTTTTGTGGATTCATAACATTATTCCCTTGAAATATTACCTCAGTTTCAATGAATTAACTAAGAGTCTATATATCACAGATGGCACAAAAATTGACGGAATTTAATTTGGACGAAGTGGCAGCGAAAGAGGGATCCAAACTTTCATTAAAAAATACCTTTGAGCACAATTTTTTGGCACCCGTCAAAGTGATTTTTTATTTATGGAAACATTCCAATGATATGATTTCCTCCATTGAGATACCAATACAACTCACATAATAAAAAACCAATGCTTTAAAATATCAAAACGATCGCCAAGAAGTTCTCGCTCAAACTAACCTCATCATCGCGACACCGACAAAATGGTTGAATAACATGATAATTTTTTTTTTTGCTAATATCATATCTTTGTTCTCTTGACATTGAGAAAATGGATACCTAAATTGGATTTCATATGAAAAAGTTATGTGCTTTCAATGTTAAGACCTCCTTCAACAAGGTTACTGATTAGTATCCTCCGTGTCGTGCCCATATGCAGAAAATTCTCATTGAATAAAATAATTTTTATTTCAATTTAAAATGATTTAAACCCAAAATTTAAAATTCATTTGTCTTTAAAGGAGTTCAAATTAAAATTATTAAAATATAATTTAAAAATTTACAAAGTTAAAGCATGACAAAGTGCAAAACTGGTTCAATGTTTGCATGGGAGCGCATGGAGTAAAGCTTTAATAAATTCATGTTCTGTTAGGTGGAGGGGAGGGCCCATAGCCCACATTCCCCCCTTTTCCCAAATATGTGTGCCTCCAAAATTTCCCATCCATTTGCACATTAATGTAAACGGACCAACAAACGATCAAAGAAGTTAGTAATAAGTACTTTGATGTAACTCCACGATATGAGTATCAAGTGTGCCGATCCTCTTTGGAGGCGTATATAACAAGTGCGTCGATCCTCTTTGGAGGTGTTTATAACAAGTGCTTCAATGTGAATCAAAGAAATTCACAACAAGTGGTCCGAGTGATTCCCAATTTTTGTGCCGATTCTCATTGAACCAATTTTCAACTTAGCCTTTGGTTCTCATCAACGTGGTTCCAAATTTGACCTGCAATTTATGTTTGGAAATGGAAACCTGCCTTTTTTAATAGTTTATTTAAGTACCCCTCTGAGGCCACTCATCTGCGATATGTTGAATGGTGTTTGGTACCGATGCTGAGAGGAAGACACACTCTTGCAATGCGATCTACAACAAAATACAATAGAGTATTAAATATAACCTCAATTGGAACATCAACGGGGAGAAACAAAGATAATCTAATTCAAATGAATGTAGAGGAGGTTTGAAGCCCATGATGGTCAACTATCGAACCTGGATAACCAAAATGTTCTAATATCCAAACCAACCATTATGATGGAAGAGGAGCACTATAGCCGAAATCCATTATGGCCCACCAACACTAGGAAACAAAATCAAAACGTAACTTCCGTCTTGTTCCCTCGCCTCCACAAAGAGGATAAGGACAAAATTTTGTAAATGAAAGGTCACGAGGGAAGATAGAAGGCCAAGATTCATGACGATCTTCAATAAATATGAGAATTGTACCAAAAGAATGGGATTTTGTCTCTTCAAACATTGTACATTTCTAAACTATTTTAGGACAATGTTAATTTAAATTAGGGAGCTTTCCTTGGAGCTTTGATGTACTATTGCTGAAACCGTTAATATTGAAGCCCTCGGGGCCAACTTTTGATAGAGATAAGAACTTGCATGTGTTGTTGTTTTGCTTTGAACTATTTCAAGAGAAATATATGTTGTTCACATGGCCTATAAGGACATGTTTTCTTTTGGACTATTCTGATGCAATCTATGTTACTGTTATAATTTTCTTACTCTTTCTTATATTTTATGCCTTGAGTACATGAGTTGTTGATGTATGCATAGATGTGATTTATACTTTTTTGGTTATGTCTGTGTATACATGTGTTTCTAACTTTGCACCTTCATGACAACTATCTGCATGGGGGTTTTATCATAGTTTAGTTTCATTACAACTCATTCACTTACATTAATTCAATCCTATCTAGGATAGGATAAATTAGGAATAGATTAGACATGCATTTACATAGTATTCATCTATATCTTCGATTTGCATAACCATCCATCATTCACCTTCATTGGTGGACCAGGCCGCAACCGGTAAAACCGAAACTAGAAATGGTTGTCGAGCTAGAATCCAGATGGGTTCCCTATTCCAAATGGTGAGAGGTCTAATTGAGACTTCTTACCGGGGGTAACCCCTGCTGTTGACAAAGGGCGATTTCTGACTTGCCAACATATTTGTTATTTTCTAGGGCTATTGAGTCCCCTTACGTTCCAGGAGATTATCTTCATTAAGAGTTGGAAGGGGCAGCCTGGAAATTTTTCGTCATGAGGGTGATTCTTCCTGAGTTTATAAAGAATTCACCTAGCTCTTGAAGTAGCTTCTTGTTGCTTCAACGCCCTCTTTTTTTCTCCTCCTTTGCTTGTTTGGGTGATTCTATGGAGATATAATTTTTAATTTCTATAGATGAAGATACTGTATACTTACATTTGGATGTGATTGTCAGTTTCACTTTGATTTAAGAAGATCCATTTGTAGAAATTGAATTTGTTTTTCAGAGATGGAGTTTTCCTCTCTTCTTGTGTATGAATTAGAAACCCCTTGTAGATCCAATTCTCTTAGTTTCATGTCTTCCCCTTAGTCATGATATTCATTCCCTTCTTCTATCGAGATCATATCTTTATCGTCCTCTTCATTTGGATGTTTGGGTATTGAAGAATATTTTCTTTCGTCGGGATTTTGCTCATGATCTAGGTGAGGGTGGATCTCCAAAGTGTTGTGTTGATGGTATTATTTTTGATATTTCCCTACCTCCTTTCCTTACTCATGGATTAAGAAAAGAGTCTCAAATCTATTGCTGATATTAGGGCCTTTTGGAATTGGTGGTGGTGGAATTTTCTTTTATTGGTGACTTTGTCAAAACCCTCCTCATATTTTTCTATCGAATTCTTAATAGGAATCAAAGGGGAATTCAAGGGGAAGTTATGAAATATATTATCATGGTGATCCATAATCGATGAGATCACAACCCACTCACTTCACCAACACAAATACCTGTGCAAAATTAGATTTATGAACTCTATCTTAGTTCTGTCTTTGATATTTTCATATGGTTCTGTGTCTCCTGGATGCTACCAAAACACATTCTTTTGCCCTGCACAAATATCTTTTTTCTTCTCTGAAGGATGCAACCCTTATTCTTCGGTGTGACCAAACTAGCATAAAAGGATTGACTTTGTTATTAGTTTAAGCACTCCTCCTTTATACACTGTGAATGTGCTAGTGGAAAGCTAGCACTGTGGGAAAACAATATATATATCCTTCATGGTATAAAATGACTATGAGCAATACCAACTCTCTCTCAAATATGAAATTTTGTCCATCATAATCAATATAAGTCAAATGCACTCCAAAATCCTATGAGTGATGAAGGAGAATGAAATTTTAAGCAATAAAATCTAGGAAAGTGTGGAACCTTCAGTGATTTCCAAGCTCAGGATCATAATTTTAACAAGATGCTTGGAGCTCCACATGAACTAAGGCTCAATGCACTTTTTCCCAAGGGTTTGTGTGCACTACCAAATGGTTAAGGAAATTCTCTCTCCAATGCCATTTGACCACCAACTGTGCAAACCTAAAATACATTATTAGAGGCCCAAAATAAAGGAAATTACAGTGGATAAATTTACAATCTATCTGTAGAAATGCATCACTCTATAGGAACTGGGGAAACCATACTCTCCTCTCTTGCTGTAATTACTTTCTCATTGCCAACACATTTTCCAATCTGTAGTAAATTGAGTGGACTCAACCAACAACAATTTTACATGCCCAGGTAACAAGTTAAGTGCCCAGGGGAGACAATTTTGACCCAGACAATATTAAATATGTCAAACAATGTTTAGAATTTCCCCAACACTATTTAGAATTGTCCAAGAAATATTAAATTCACCCAACATTGTTTAGAATCTCCCCAACAAGCTTAAATTCTCCCAACACTGTTTAGAATCATCCCAACAATCTTAAATTTGACCAACACTATTTAGAATCGCCCAGGCATCAATAAATTCACCCCAGAGGGAATATTGAAGTACCTAGGTAATTAATGGGTGGTCAAAGAAATGATAAACGTCCCAAGGAGAGAGAACGACTCCAAGGAGAGAAAAAAACTGATTTATGAAGTTTTTCCAACAACTCTGTAATGGGGGCCATGGATATTTTTTTGTCTAGTTCGATCAACGATGTAGGAAAGACAATTGTTGGAATTGGTAGCCACCCTCACCAATGTGCTCCAGAATATCTCACACACTGTAAAATAAATAGGTAGCAAACAACTCCTCATCCTCTCAACAATTATAATCAATATAAAGAGTAGCCATTAAAAAAAACAACCAACAAGTTGCAATTAAACATAATGGGGAATTTAACCATACTCAATATAGAGAGAAAACTAATTCAATGGGATATTTTTTTACCCTAGAACCCAATTAGGGAAAACCAGTGAATGGTGCTCAATATATTTCTTTCTGCAAGTTTTTAAATTTATAATGTTCTCCTCCTCCTTGGCCAAAAATCCCTTTGGAAATGAGTGAGTGTGAAGAAATAGGGAGAGCTAGGGGGTAAGGGAAGGCCACCAACCATGGCTCTTCACTTTCCATTCCTTATCTTTCTTCTCCTATCCATTTTTATCATTTAATTAATTATTTTAAACGTTCCTCTCACATCCTCATTTTTCTTATTCAATTTTTCACATGTATTGATTTTCATAGCTTACATGACCTTAATTAATTATCCTGTTGTCTTGCAGAATATGAGTCTTACCCACTCTTCAGTCTAGATCCATTTTGGATCACATGGGAATGGAATATACAACAACGAAAGGGGATATGCTCATAGTCAATTGTCTATATCCATTCATAGTCTTGGAAACCTAAGCATGTTGAAGCTGATGATGGTTTTGACAGATTCAGGTAGACACAAATGCAAGCATATGAAGTGTATTTTCCTTGATTTATTTTATTGACAATTTTGATAAAGGAGTCAAGGGTGTTTTTAATGTCCTCCAAGAATTTCAGATCCCAATATTCCCGTGGTAGGGAGTACAGATAGATCCAGTGCAAAATTGAAGAAACAGGGCTCGTTTTCAAATATCTTCTCTCTTTTCTCAACATTGCTGAATACAACAATAAAAAACCTTTTGAGCCCAATTTTCGCTCAAAGTATCCTTTTGGATTCCATCGTGTCTTGATCCACCATATCAAGGCTTTTTCCGAAGTCCAGAGACCCATAAATTTACAAATGATGACGTGGTCATGGATTCCATCGTGTCTTGATCCACCATATCTTGCGAGATGCAGGTTCTAGTTCAACGCGTTTTCAAGCCATTGGGAATATCGTGCTCAACTTTCTTTAACTATTAAGTATGTGGGTCACGCTGAGTGCTTTCGTTTTCCTCGGGCTGGGGTGCCGCTAGAGGATTCTGGCTATTGGTTGAAGGCTGAGTACCTAGTTCATGTCTGTTTCCGACCACAATATTATGGAAGGAGGGATACATACTCCCTCCCCTTTCCGATGCCATTGTAAATGCTTTAGTAAACCCTAGCGGTGCTTAGGGTTCATAATTAAGAGTCAATGATCATTCCCCCAATTTCATGATGTTAATGTAAAAATGTTAATTGTATTTCAATGTTTGTAATTATTGTTTAATACATGAGCTTAATATCATACAAGATATATATTTTTAAGAGAAAGTACACTTGTCTCAAGGAAAACATCCATATATCATACTAATAAATTACCTAATTGTTTATTTTTCTTGAGATTTTGTTTGGACATTTTCTTTACTTTACTTTAGTAAATGTTTTGAGTAGACTAACAACCATCAAAATGAACTTCCTATCATTATTAATAAGTCATTTTATTTTTTCACCTATAATCAATAAAATTCTATCTTTATATAGTAGACTAACAACCATCAAAATGAACTTCCTATCATTATTAATAAATCATTTTATTTTTTCACCTACAATTAATAAAATTCCATCTTCACATTTGTATAAGTTAATTAGGTAAGGCTTTCCATCTCCTAATACCTTTTTTTTCCAATACCTTTTTTTTCCATAAGAAAAAAACTTTTATATTCATAGGAGAATATACATGTTACAGTATTTCGTGTCAAGCCTCTGTAGGATTTCAGGACTATACTGTCTATACACCTAACTATATCAAAACAGGCCTATAAAAACTTTTAAAAAAAGCTACTACATCCTGTTCATACTATCCAATTTTTTTTACAGCCTTACAAAAAGTAAAACTTCTTTAGAGAGGAAACACCATAGCTTCGGTTTCTGTTTCTAAAAAAAAATCATAAAAACTGAAGGCTCCTTTTTGTAGCTGCAATGCTTCCTTTGAGAGTTCATCTGCTTTTGAATTGAGTTCCCTCAGAATGTGTTGGAAGGAGAGCCATTCAAAGTCTCCAAATGTGAGTTTTATATCTCTTTGCAAAGAGGCTAATCTATGGTTTTGAATATTATTAATGCCTCTTGCCCAATCTATCACCAACTTGGAGTCGCCAAAAACCTGTAGCTTTGACAATTTTTTTCTTTTGAAGTTTCTAGGAGGGTCCATAGTGCTATAATTTTCGCTCTATTGTTTGTTCCGCCCCCTGACTCATATCTGACATGAATATAATGGATGTGACTAATGAAAAGAACCACCCCCACTCCACAGGTTGGGGGGTGTCCTTGACTAGCTCCATTGAAAAAGCCCCACGAGATGGTGTAATCAATGGGGGGTGGGATCTCTATTTGGATTTTACTTGCCCTTAGTTCTGCCTTAAACTCTTTGGCATGAATGAGTGATATTGATGCAGTGTTCTCATGTGACACTAACTTGTCTTTGAATACAACACTATTTCTGGCCCACCAGATGTTGGAGATCATGACGCCTGAGAGACCTGCATACAAGGAGACTGATCTGTCTTGTATCCAAGATCTGAAATAGTCCTCTAGAGATCCCTGGTTCCAATTATCCTTGGCTTTTAGCTTTTCCTTTAAAACTTGCACAAACTTCTCTACATAAAAACAAGATATAAAGAGATGAGTAATGGTTTCTTTATTTTCTTTGCAAAGAGGACATCTGTTAGGACCACACCATCCTCGTCTAAGAAAGTTGTCCCAAGTTAACAATTTGTTGCTTAGTGCAAGCCATAGTGTTAATTTACATCTAGGAGGAGCTTTGAGTTTCCAAAGGGGCTTCCACCACTATTTTGGGTGAAGCATAGTGCTATCTTCCAACCAAGCTTTGTATCCCAGTTTGACTGAAAATGAGTTGTTTTGAGGGTTGTTTTACCGATAAAGGGAGTCTTCCGAGTCTCTATCAAGGGAAATGAAATTTTCGCATAAGAGGGATATAAATGAGTTCCATTCATCTCACATTGCTTCAAGAAGATCAAGAGAAATTGCACTCTTCCACCCCAATCTCCTCCAAATAAGAGGAAAACCAGTGTTTAAATCGCTCAGGAACTAGAGATTTTTATTTTTGAGAAAAATGAGTAGGGGAGGAGAGAGTTTGTAGTTTTTTTTGGCTCCCAACCATGGGTATTCCCCCAATACCACCTTTTTCCCATTTCCAATATGCCAGAATATCCAATTACCAATGAGGGGGAAGGCCTCCACAAGTGCTTTCCAAACAATTGATCCCTTGGAAGAGTTTAGAGGCTCTCAAAACCACTATGAAATGGATAAGGTGGGAAAGTATTTGGAGTTCATGAATCTTACCCAAAGAGAGTTTCCTAGGGTTAGTCTCCATAGGTTTCTTCCTGATAGGGCTCAGGAAAAATACAAATATTCCTTAAACCCCATCCCTCCCATTTCTTTAGGTAGAGCGATTGTATTCCAACTGGCCAGATGAGTGCCTCCATGAGAGTTCTATCATGCCCACAAAAAGAGAAATCTTATACAACGTATATGATCTAGAATTCCTTTAGGGATTGTAGCTATAGAGTTCCAATAAACGAGAATACCTTCTAGGACTGCTTTAACTAGCACTAGTCTTCCGCCTCTTGAAAGGAGTCTATTGACCCAAATGGCTATTCAACCCTCAAATTTTTTGATTAGACAACTCCAGTTTTCTTTCCTATATTTCCTGGTTTTAAGTTGAAGTTGAGCTACTTGAATCCTTCAGAAAGAGGTTTTCTTTGGGCAGGAAAGGAGTTGGTGATGGAGAACTCTTCTACTGCCGTAAAATGATTAAGAATTAGACATGATTTTTCCAAGTTTAATTTCATTTCAGTTGCACTACAGAAGAGGGTTAAAATAGTTTTGAAGGAATTCAAGTTAATTTGAGAACCAAAAAAGATGCAAAAGATGTCATCTACAAATAAAAAATGAGTGACTGATCCAGATTCTGAGACTGTGATTCCTCGCAGAAGGCCATTGGACTAGGCCTCCTTTATCATTATGCTAAGTGCTTCTACAACAATCAAGAATAATAAGGGAGAAAGGGGGCAACCCTGTTGAATACCTCTAGAAGCTTTGAAGAAACGAGACGGGGCTCCATTGATGAGGATGAAAAAGGAGGCAATTTGAATGCACTCCATAATACAGTTAACCGCCTTTAAGCACATGCCCATTTGGAGTAGTGCAAGTCACATAAAGGTCCAGTTTACTTGATCATAGGCTTTTAAGAGGTATAATTTTAGGATGGCTTCCTTAAGTTTTCATTTTTTGATAGAGTGGAGCACTTATTTTGCGATGGAAACTGCATCATGAATCTATCTATTGTGAAGGAAACCAAGCTGTTCTTCCCCTATGAAAGAACTTAACATCAGTCTTAATCTTCTAGAGATAATCACTACTACATATTGAAAAATTTGCGACGACTACTTGTGACAAAAGTAACCTTTTGTCGCACAACTGAAGGTAAAGAATTGAATTTTTAAATGTTTTTATAAATCCATCCCGAGTTCGTCGTGCTTCCAACGATACCTTTGGTGATCGTCGCAAGAGTGACGAAACCAGATTTGCGTCGCAAGAGAGGAGAACGTGAAGATAGTGGACTCCCGTCTCTCTTGCGACGACCTTAGGCTACCGTCGCAAGAGAAATGATTCAATGATGACCGTTACACTATTTGACAAAGTCAAAATTGACCGTTACACTATTTGACAAAGTCAACATTGACTTGGTCAACTATCATCGCTCTTGTGACGAAAAAATATCTACAAATATTTTGCAAATTAGAGATTTTGCAACAATCTAATCGCTATAACAACGAAGGTTCAGAACTTCATAAAGGGTATTTTTGTGCGGAAGAATGTTGCAGAATATTAGAGGTGGGAAAAAAAGTAAAGAAGGTGAAAAGGGTGATGGTAGATGTTGTTGCCCTTGCAAAAAATGTTTCCTTACACTTCCCGTAAGCATTTTAATAGCAACATCTACAAAACATTGTAGGAAATATGGACACGTTGATGGGGGATCAAATGAATATCGTCCCGTGGTAATTAGCTATATATTCATTATCTGTTTTTATATTGTCGATTTTATATAAAATTATATATGTATATATATTGTTTGAATATTTGTTATAGTACACACTAATTTTGCATGATTGTTTGTAATTATAAAGTTAGAGTTTCGCTCTAACTTTCTGCAGAATATTGCACCAAGTATTACTAGTATAAATGATGTTGTACAAGACGAGGAACATGATCAAGAAAATAAGGATCTCATGGAAGAAGATGATTGGACAAATCAAGTTAATGATCCCATGGAAGAAGATGATGGGACAAATCAAATGATCCAAGATTTGTTTGCTCAGCTCGATGAGGATGCATGGGACAATGATGGTATTTATGATGAACCTCTATTAGAAAAGGCAAATAAACGACTTTATGAAGGCTCAAGAACAAATATTCTCTCCGGTACATTACTGCTAGTGAACTTAAAGGTTATGAATAATTTGTCGAACACTTGTATGATACAGATCCTAAGGTATGTAATATGTTTCATCTCATATACATAAATGTTGATTTTTTTCTATTTTTTTTAGTGTTAATTAATGTGTATAATAAGAATGCAATTTTTACGATTAATATTCTTTACATTAACTAGTTATTTGTTATGTTGTATATTGTTAGGCGATTTTTTGTTGCCATCGTCAAATATTTTACCTCGCACATATTGAGATTTGCATGCCATTATGAAATACATTGGAATGGATTATCAAACTATAGATGCATGTCCTAATGATCATATTATATATTATGGACAACATGATTCGAAAACAGAATGCCCACAATGTCTTATCAATAGATTTCAAACCGATCAAGTAACAAAAAGGGTGCCTCGAAAGGTTCTTCGTCATATTCCCATAATTCCACGTTTGTAGCGATTGTTCAGGTGTGAAATCGTAGCACAATTTATGGATTACCATGAACGTAACATAAGTGGAGATGGTGTTCTTCAAATGCCTGTTGATGGTTGTGCATTTAGGGAAATTGAGGAAAAATGAGTAGATTTCAAAGATGAACCTTGTAATGTTAGGCTTTCATTGGCAGCTGATGGTGTTAATCCATTCAAAGAGATTAGGTATATTTACTCAGTGTGGCCTATTTTTGTTATCAACAATAACATTCCTCCTTGGATGTCAATAAAGAGGAAGAACATAATGTTGACAATGATTGTTCTAGGTATTTGTTTACATTAATTTTTTGAAATTAACATTTTCATTTGTTTCATTTTTTGCATAATATCTTTTGCTTATTTATTTACTTATATATACATATAATGGTTATAGTAATTATATTGTGTAATTTCAAACAATTAGGTAAGTACCAAATTAAAGATATGAATGTATATATTGAGCCTCTTATTGATGAGCTACTAAAGTTATGGGCTGACATCACTATGTATGGCATTTATAAACCAATCAGGGAGAAGAAATTTAGATTCAGTGGAATACTTTTATGGACAATTCATGATGCCCCAGGACTAACACATTTTTGTGGTATGTAGAATTCTATTGCTATTTAATACTATATAATTTTTTAAAGATATCATGCTGCATGTTTAATTTTTAAATAATCTCATCGTATAATTGACATTAATCCATCTATTGCAGGTCTTCAGACAAAGGGTAAATTTGCATGTCCAATTTGTGGTCTTAAGATGAAGTATCGTCATTCAATTTTTTTAGGAAAGGTGGTGTTTGATTAGTATAGGCATCTCCTCCCTAAGAACCATAGGTATCATACTACTGAAAAACATATTTTCAATGGGAAAGAAGAGACTGGTTTAAAATCACGAAGAATGACACCTCACTTATGAAGGTTGGAATATAATAGAAATTGTCAAGGTACACAATTTCTTTATGTATCATATATGTAATGTTTTGAATGTTTATTTTAATCATTGAATTTATTTTACCATATTTGATAATTATTTTTGTGATTTCTTTTATGCTTCATGAAGGCCTCCATCATGAAGGTATTAATAATGGGCTTCCATGATGAATGAAATGCTATCCCACTCAATTCATGAGGTTTCCCTACTATGAGGAGATAGAAATATCTCATTTGTTTGATACAATGCATATCAGGAAGAATGTGACAAAAATGTTATGGTGAATCATAGATGGTAGGAGGGATAAAGAAAAAATTATCAAAATTTGTACTGACATTCAAGAATCCAATCATGCAATGTGAAGTGTGATTCGATCAAATAGTTATGGACTAGAACGAAATAACCTTCCATGGTTATTAACAGAGCAACAAAGAAATGATGTAAAAGAGGCCATTCAAAGAATTAAATTTCCCACGAGTTTTGCTTCAAACATAAATAATATCTTAATGAAGAAAGGTGAATTTGGTGGGGTAAAAACACATGATTGGCATACCTTCATTAAGGTAATAATTTTGGTATACATATTTATATATATTTGCCTTATACATCTTNTTGTTATAGTGTGTTCTACCGCTATCTCTCCCAAATGACTTTGACAACAACATCAAACAAGTTATATATGATCTTGGAAAATGCATGAGGTAAGTAGTTGTGATTTATATGCAAAATGTTCTTTCAATTTCTTGTTGTACTTAATGACATGTGTTTTACTTGTAATGTAATATATTATATTATGTTATGTTGAAAAATGTTATTTTCTTGGATGGAGATGATAACAATCATTCTCCCCACCAATTTAATGGAACTTTAAACGAAGTATTTCAAACCGATTTTCTCGGAGCAACCACAAGCTAGGGTTTGGACAGTCGCATCCATTGCAGAGGGCAACATGAGCAGCAGAGGAGGGGGTAAGGGGACCCCCTCATACAAACAGATAGTGGTAGACAGAGGGAAATGGCCAAGGGGCGAAGTATTCAAGGCACCAATGACATGCACCTCGGGATCAAAGCTTCGAATAGGTCAGGAAAGAAACAAGAGGAAAAGTGAATGCAGGGAAGAAGAAGCAAGAGAAACTCAGAACGAGTCGCAAGACATAAAGAAGACCAACTGGATCGAAGGGCATAACCCATGCAAACCCAAAGCAACACTGATACCCAAGGTGGTATTAGAGGATCCGTAGACACAACTCTACAAAGATCAGATGAAGGTGCATGCACTAATCTGCAAATTTATGGGATTATGGCCCACAGAAAAAGCGCTGCACAACTAGATCAAATATAACTGGAAGCCAAATGTGGAAGTGGAGCTCCATCTGGGCTCAAAAGGTTTCTTCATAGAGGTATTCATAAACCTGGAGGACAGAGATAGAGTATTTGAAGGAGGGCCATACTTCCATGCATCAACAAGACTGTACATGCAACCATGGAAGGAGAATTTCTCCCCAGAAAAAGAGACCTTCAAAAAGGTACCAGTCTGGCTGAGACTCTACTCCCTACCCTTAGGCTACTGGTTACCCTCCACTTTCAAAGCGATAAGGAATAAAATGAGAAAATATATAAATACCACAGAAGCAACCCTGAAAGGGAGATACACATCCTACGCAAGAATATGCATAGAGATGGACGTGTCGGGAGCACTCCCAGAAGCGATATGCCTCGAATTCAGGGACGAGGAATGGATCCAAAACATCGATTATGAAAAAATCCCCTTTTGATGCAGAAGATGCCATGAACATGACAACCTAATCAGAGAATTCCCTCTTAATAAAATGAAAGAAACTAAAAATTCCAAACCACAGCAGGATGAGGATGGATTTGTTAAACCAAAACCCGTAAATAGAGCCAACAAAAGGCAGAGCAAATCCCAGGCAGGAAATAGCCCAGAAGTCTGATTGAGTCTGGAAGGAAGGGATAAAACCAATCAAGGGGAAGAGGCCAAGAAGGATACAATAACAACTCAGGAACTCCGAGAACAAACACCAAACGAGCCCACCGACCGACCTAACAACCAAAAGGAACAAGGAAGTTGCGCAACTCCGATGGAAGGAGAAATCAGAGATGAAAAAACACCCATGCAAGACACAGAGGGAAAGGAAACTGAGCGAAATAGGCATAGAAGACCCGAAACTCAGAGACCTGGTGGAAAGGGAAGGGATAGACCTCACGAACATAATGGAGCAATGGAAAAGACAAGGAGTGGACACTGTACCAACAGAGCAACTAGACCGCATCCAGTACCTGTTCCTCCTAAGGGAGGAAGCCAAAGCTAGAGGTCAAAAGTGAGCACACAGGGAGATTGGACACCTAGGAGTCAAAGCCGGTGAGGTACAACCACAACTCTCACCCAAACAGACATGGAGGAGAAAATGTAGGAAAACCAACAGTGTAGCCCTGCAGGATCTTGGAGCGCTACTGATAATTTCGGGTAAGATAAAAAAAATCTTCTCCAACTCCCCCCTGCATGTTTAAATGAAGGTTATAACATGGAATATAAGAGCCCTAAACAACCCAAGAAAACAACGAATCCTTAGGAATAGACTAAAACAAGAACAATCAGATCTCTGTTTTATCCAAGAGACCAAGTGTAATACAGAAAGAATGGAAACAATCAGTCAACAACAATGGCGCAAGTACAATATGGTGGCCATTGGAGGCCACCAAATGGTAGGAGGCATCCTCACCCGGTGGAACCCACAAGCACTAAGCCTAATAGCAGCTGAAGCGACAAGGCATACCATTACGGTTCACATGCAAATCATTGGGAACACAGAGGAGATTTTATGCACTAATGTGTATGGACCCCAGGTGCCAGAGGATAGGAGAGGAATGCTAAGAGATCTAGTAGACCTCAAAAACTGAGCCAACAACCTCCATTGGATCCTAGCTGGGGATTTCAACATCATCACGTCACTTGCGGAGAAAAAAGGAGGGACTAGAATATTGGATAGACATGCAGAGGAATTCTCAAAATTCATAGACACAACGAAAATGGTAGATATGAAAACCAAAAATGGCCATTTCACTTGGAATAATAAGCGAATGAGCGAACATTAGGTAGCAACAATAATCAATAGATTCTTAGTGTCAGAGTCAGTCATTATGCAGGGGCTAACCTTAGACTGCAACATCCTTCCATGGGGGGGATCTGATGCCAGTGCAACTAGAAGCAGGCTTCCAAACCACACCAAAGAACAGATCCTTTAGATTCTAGAAATTTTGGATGGAACACCCGACTTTCAAGGAAAATATGAAGCAGTGGTGGAGTGAAGAGAAACCAGAGCAAGGGACAAGGATGCTCAAACTCTACAAGAAACTAAAATATATCAAATATAGGCTCAAGGAGTGGAATAAGGAAACCTTTGGGAATATAAACCAAGCGAAGAAAAACATAGAAGAAAAAATGAAAAAACTCCAGGAAACCTGCATTTTGGAGGGCTACAATGAAAAAAGGAAAAAGGAGGAGATCCAGATGACCTGAGAATGGGATGAAAGGTGCCAACAGGAAGAAAATATTTGGTGAAAAAAGTCCCGGATCAGATGGCTAAAGGAAGGGGAAAGGAACACCAAGTTCTTTCATAGAACAACCATGGCTAGAAGATCCCATAACAAAATCTTGAAGATAAGGGACCCGAATGGAATAGAAAGAGAGTCCCATAAGGACATCGAAACAACTCTGGTAAGCCACTTCCACAGGATCGCCCATGAACCTAATCAAGATAGAATAGAGGCCATACAAAAGGTGACCCAGCACATCCCTCTCCTGGTAACAAAAGAAAAGAAAAAAAAACTTGATCAAGCCCATTGCAGAGGAAGAAATAGATCAAGCACTCCAGGAAATGCCCAATGGAAAAGCTCTAGGCCTAGATGGGTTCACATCAGATTTTTTCAAAGCCTGTTGGGAAGTCGTCAAACATGATGTCTATAAGGTAGCAGAAGACTCTAGAAGGCCAACCTCCTTCCTGAAAGCACTAAATTATACCTTGATAACACTCATCCCCAAAGAAAATGAAGCCAAAAATCCCGATCATTACAGACCAATAGCGCTGTTCAATGTGGTGTATCAGATAATTTCCAAGGTTATAGCCAACATACTGAAACCACTACTACCCACACTGGTGTCGCAAGAGAAAGCGAGGTTCATAGAAGGAAGGCAAATAATGGACAATATTATCCAAGCCCATGAACTGATCCACACCCTGAAGCTTCAGAAAAGAGGGGGAATGTTAATACAATTGGACCTAGCGAAAGCCTACGAAAAAATCATCTAGAACTATATGGTCAGAACCATGGAAGCCTTCAACTTCACCCAGCACTGGATCCGATGGATAACCAACCTAGTATCCACAACAAGCTTCTTGCTACTAGTAAATAGAGCCCCTGCCAAACCATACTGGCCCACGAGAGGCATCAGACAGGGAGACCCGTTGTCCCCCTTCTTATTCATCTTAATGATGGAAGGACTTAGTCGAAGCATAAAACACATAACTGCAACAGGGGAAATAAAAGGTATCAAGCCTTATGATAATTGTCCAACTTCCACACACCAACAGTTCGTGGATGATACCTTACTTCATGGCATGCCCAAAATCAAGGAAGCGGAAGCCTACAAACAAATCTTAGATGATTTTGGGGAAGCCTCGGGGGATGAGATAAACTAGTCTAAATCAATGATCTTCTTCTTTAACACCAACCCAGTTATCCAAAGGAATTTAGCCAACATCCTGGGCTTTGAACGCAAAACCCTCCCAACCAAGTACTTAGGCATCTCCCTGATAGACAAAGCCTACAAGATGTCAACGTGAGAAGGGATAGTCAACAAGCTTCAAGACCGGGTAAACAATTGGAATTTCAGATCCCTCAACCTGATAGGAAGACTTATCCTAACCAATTTGGTTCTGCAAGCTATCCCAACGTTTATGATGTCAGTTTTCCCGGCCCCAAGGGAATTCTACAAAAAATAAGAACCATACAAAGGGAATTCCTGTGGCGTAGAGTGGAAACAAGGAAAAAATGGACACTAGTGGCTTGGGAGGTGTGTAAGCCAAAGAGCAAGGGATGCCTTGGGATACACGACCCACAAGTAACCAATGACGCCTATGGGGCGAAGCTTTGGTGGAGATGGGTCAAAGAAATGACCACACCATGGGTTAACTTGTGGAAGGCAAAGTACGCCATGGATATTAGTAACCATGACAAAATCCACTTCAAAGGCACCAAGGAGGGTTCAACCATCTGGAACTTATCCTAGCACAACAAGACCTGGATCCAGACACACAGATTTTGGGAAATAAGGAATGGCAGAACCGCTAGATTCTGGGAGGACACCTAGCAACAGGAACCCAAAATGGAACAACTGGGCCGGGAGGAACTCCAACAGGAGATGATGGCACAAGGAAAAACCCGAGTTTACCATTACTAGAAATAAGAAGCAGACTGCAACAAATGGAGAATCTGGAACACTCTCACCCCACAGAATAGAGACCAGACCACAACAACAGTTAAAGAAGTGGAGGAGGAATTGGGGAGAAGGAAAATTGTAGTCACAGATTGAAATGACCAGCTGAGATGGGGGCACAAAGTAAGAGGGGAATTAAATCTTAAATAAGTACGCCACTACATAACAAACTAGGACCAAGAAGTTGCGGTGTATCATTGGGACAAGCTCTGGAATAGCCCCCAATGGCCAAAAATAAAAATATTCCAATGGCTAATACTACACAACCGAATCCTAACTTGGGAGAACCTAAAGAAGAGAGGTTTCATATGCCCTTCAAGATGCCACCTATGTGAAGAAAAGGAGGAAACAACGAACCATCTCTTGGATGAATGTCCTTACATAGCAACATTATGGGACTGGGCGGTAGGCATTTTTCGTCAGTCTAATAGGATCAGAGGAAATATTTCCTCAACTATAAACACCTGGGAGGAAAACTACAGCGACAATGAAGAGGTGAATCTTTGCTGGACCCTCACCCCCGACATGATCATTTGGGAAATTTGGAAGGAAAGGAACTGACGCATCTTCAGGAACCAAAGATGGACAGTTGGAAAGATCAAGGAAACAATAATAGCCATGACAAGGGAAATAGTACAGAGCCGCAACCTCTGAATAGGAGGAGTGCAACTCGCAACTCACCGATTAGGATATCAAAATTCTAGAGGCTTTCCAAGTGAAAGGAAGACATAACCCCAATGAGGTGAGACGGGTGCCGCAACTAAGTTTAGGCGAGCGCATCTGGAAACTGACACCAGAGGGATCCCTCAAGCTAAATTTAGATGGGGTGTCGAAGGGTAACCAAGGATGGACCAGTATGGGGCAAGTAATCAGGGATAGACAAGGAAGAATTATCCGACTGTACACAGGAAGTTTGGGGAACTCAACAAACAACACTGTGAAATTTGGAGCATTGGAGACAGGCCTGGAGATACTACATAGGGAAGGAATGGAAAACGTAATAGTGGAAGGTGACTCCATGATAGTCATCAACACAGTAAGGAAACTCCAAAACGACACCAAAGTGGGAAAAATACAAAGGCATTGGCGCTTGGCATACTATCTGCAGAAGATTCAAGAGAATTTGCAGACAGGGATCACAGTGGAGTTGCGCTGGGCTTGCAGGTTAGCAAATGGACTCACGGATAGAATTTCTATGGAAGGGGTCGACAAGGAAGGATCATAATTGGATGCCACATGGATTAACATCCCAAGTGGCCAGTTTTAGACAGATTGTACCCAACTAGCGGCAAAGGACTATGATGACAACCAAAGTACGGGTGACCACATCGAGGTTGGAGACACAAAATTAAACGAAGGGCAAGTAGGATCTAGGCTGAATCCGTTAGGCCACCTTTTAAACACAAGTTACAATGCAGATCATAGTCACACCACAAGAAGGGGTATGAAACTAAGGTCCTGTCAATAGAAGGAAGTACAGGGGTTGGCCATAGGAGAAAGGAAAGGGTAAGCTGCAGCCGACAAAGGATGAAGACCAAAGGGATAGCCTGAGAGCAGGTATGGGTACACGTCATCCACACCCAGGTCCCGAGGGAGTAAATTATTGGAGAACAACGTGTAAGGAAAAATATTGGCACTGGAACGACAACAAAGTGCCCAATCACACACACTCAAAAACAGAGACAAAGGACAAAAAGATACGCCTTTACGAGAGACAAATGACTACCTGGAGAAGACCACCTCCGGGGAAACACTATAAAAGAAGAAGCATCAGGGATGGCGACAAACCAACTAGCAACAATTCCAGAGACCAGGAAGGGAGGAGTAGTAGAAGAGAAAGAAATCACGACAGAAGCCACGACTTACAATAAAAGATGGTAAGAACGAAGAACACCCAGAGTAAGAGGGGGACCAAGGGGGAGGAACTCCCAATAAGCACCCAGAAGATCACTAGGATGGAACAAGCGGCCAGAGAGGCCAAAGGAACCTTCCTTGAGAAGGTAGATACAAAGGGTAAAACAATCATTGACAGATGGGAGCGGGAAGTCAACACTAAGTGCCAGGGAAAAGCCTGGGCAAAACTCATCCAAGAAGCAGACTGGTTAAGGGACCTAGGGGCCACACATCCCAAGAAAACCCTCTAACACAAAATGATGGAGGAAGCTTGGCATACAAAAATGCTAATATGCAAGCTGAGAGAAGAAAATAACGATACTAGCAGGGTCGAAAACCGAGGCCACAAGAAGGAAATCATAGAAATCCTGTACCACCTCAGTGACTTGGAGGCCAGCGCAAGAGGCATAACAGAGGACTAGAGGAACCAAGGTGAAAAAATAGACCGATTGGCTGGTCAATTCCAACTCTACCTTCGCTGTGTCCATCACATGGACATCACTCCAGCAGACCGACGTGGATTACCAGCCAACATCAGAAGGACACGCACGGTGGAGCAGGAAAAGGAAAACGAGGTAAGGAAGGAAGGAGATAAAATCCACCCAATGTGCGTGGAATAACGCAGGATCAACTCAAGTTCTTTTTGTCTAGCAGTATATGAACAACTCATGTTATATGCTCTCGCTTTTATGTATTTCTAATGGTATACTTATTTTTTCTTTTTTCAAACGAACTTATGAAGACTGGGTCAGTTTCCTCGAGTGGCAGCCCAACCATCCTTTCGCTAATGTAGATAGCACATCTTGGGGACCCCTAATCTAGTTTCCTTTTGGCAGATCAGGGGACACCCCTCAACCCTTTTTTGTACAATATTTTACTCAGTAATATAGAATCTCAACTCACTTACAAAAAAAAAAATAAAAAAAATGTTATTTTCTTGTGTCATGTTCTCATGTAGATGGTTGTCATTGAAAGAAATCCATGAAGATGATATAAAGTATTGGAAGAGAGAAATTCCCCGACTAATGTGTGAAATGCAAAAGTATATACCTTCAACATTTTTCAATCCACAAGAACACTACCTCATACACCAAGTTGAGGAGATTCAAATTTGTGGACCTGTACACACAAGGTCAATGTGGATGGTGGAGAGGCACTTGAAATCATTGAAGGCTTTGGTTAGACAAAGAACATGTCCCAAGGGTTCTATGGTGGAGGGATATATGGTATATCAACCCATGGTGTATATTAGTGAGTATCTTCCTAAATTAGCAACGCCAACTATGCATGCAGTTGATCGCATTTGGGATGTGAACTCCATCAAAAAATTTGAAGATTAGGAGCACTTGTTGGGGAAAGGTAGAATGAAAACAATGAGAGGTATATATTAATAATTGTGGAGATTTATATTAATACATATAATTTTTCATCTTTTGTGTATATGACCATACTCATTAATATATTTATATATGTTATTTCATAAATTATTAATATTTACCATGGACATTATAACTAATATTTAATATTGGTGAATTATGATTTTTTGATTCAGTTGCTCAAGATTGGGATGCACTGCATTTATACATTGGAAACAATCTTGACTAGATAAATGTATGGATTGAAATATGCAAACAACATCATGGCCATAGGTTATCATGGCAACGACTATCTGAATTGGTTAGAGAAGCTCGTCGTAACGAAGATGCCAATGTTACGCAAAAGGAAATTGATTTAGCATATGGTTTGAAAGATGGACAGGCAAGCAAATTCACCCATTTTATTCAGTTATTTTATACTATATTAATGTGACTACATGTGTACTTATATATTTTTCAGATAATTTCCAAGTTTTATAAATATGTTAATTTATTAATTGATAATGCATCTTTTACATATATGGCATATTGCAGTTGAAACACCACAAAGCTATGTGGTGCAATGGTCGTAAATTTCACATCAAATAGTTGGATGAAACTAGGAAAACTTCTGATAGTGGGATAACTGCAGTATTCCAGGTCGCTAATGTTTCCTCTAGGAGTGACAAACATCCCCGAGAATATGAAAATAGATACTATGGGTATTTGAATGATATACTTGAGTGTGACTTTAATTCCTTCAAATTAGTTCTGTTCGACATCAAATGGTATAGGTTATGAATGCATGAACACAATGAGGAAATAACTGTTATTAAGCATGCCAACGTATTTTCGATGATCAAAACAACATTGTTTGAAAGAGGATAGGATCACTATGTTTTTCCAAGCCAATGTGAAAAAGTATTTTACTCAAATGTTCCATGTGAGAAGGATTGGTCATTTGTTGTTAGACATGATCCAAGAGGAAGGCCAATTAAGTATACTCATGTACAAGAAGAATATGATATTGAAGAAGAAGATGATTCACCAGATTAGATGGAGCCAGAAGATCATGCAGGATCAAAAGACGAAGAATACAAAGAAGATCATGATCCAGGCGTAGGAGACAATGCAGTTCTTGATGATGATGTAGATGAAAATATGCTCGAAAATAACATTGATGACAATGATTATATCGTTAATCCTTTCAATACCGTTTCTGAATCGGATGATGATAAAAATCGAGTTCGATGAAGAAGAAGATACTGAATAATGATGATTATACAAATGTTGAGTTGGATTAGATACGTGACTATATATTTTAATTTGTATGGATTATTCTCTTAAAATAATTTACTTATGTCATGGGTTAATTACATGTTTTTAAGTTTTATGCGATGTTTTTATATCCTATGTTACATGTTGTTTAATTATTATGTGAAACCTGAAAATAGTCCCCAATATACTAAAGTACGTGGTAAAATAACAATATCATTTACAAACACATAATTTCATTTACCTCTAGTAATTTTTGTTTTTGTAGTTTCTATGCATGAATCTTACTAGGTTGCTTTCGATTATTTTCTATTTTATATATTGGGTATTGGATAATTGAGAGTGATGTGAGGGGGAGGGGAGGGGCCATATGAGCTTCCACGTTCACGTGGTTGGCCTTGTTTAGTAGAGGATAAATTATTCTTGAAACCAAGAGAGCTCATTCATTTTTATACCATCATGATCATAGATGTCATCATTGTTGTCATAGTATTGCATCAATGAAGTTTCGATGAACGTGTTTGTCATTTCTATAGAATCTTCGTTGAAATTGTTTGAAAACATGGGACTTTGGATCATGAGTTATGTGGCAAGAAGAACGTTCATTTCCAAATTAATAAAATATGACTCACGCATCCACTCTATATATCTGATATCGACCTCGTTTCGTTTGAACCATATCGATGTGATGAAAAATCCCTCTTTTTCATTCATTGTTTAATCAACACCATAAAAATATGCCTTTGCAGTAAGATATGATGGAATGTGTGTACTATCGAACGAATTTTAAAATGAACAACGAAAATACATTGTACTAGAACTAGACATGGTCAACACTGACCTGTGAATGGGGACAACATTGGAATTTTTTCAAACTGTTTCTGTATGCACTGAAATTTGACATGGATAGACTATTCACATGCCTTAATGACATGGGAGGGTTTCTGGACTCAAATTTGACTCACACAACCACTTTTTTCCATCATCAAATATTCATCATGTAAACCATAAACCCTATTTTTCTTTCAAAGTACACAAATTGGTTGACACAAGTTTTAAGTTTAAATTAACCTTTCTTCATTTTTCTTTCAAGTTCTACATTAACGTATATACAATGTATGTGTGTCATAGTTGTGATGAAAAATCCCCCTTTTTCGTTCATTGTTTCATCAACACCATAAAAATATGCCCTTGTAGTACTAGATGCGGGACCGTGTGTATTGTCGGACGAATTTTAAAAGGAACAATGAAAATACATTGTACTAGCTGGACTAGACATGGGAAGCAATGACCTGTGAATGGGGCCAACGTTGAATTTTTTTCCAATTGTTTCTGAGATATTCCTTGTGGAAGTTAGGGAATATCTCAGAAAGTATAGAAAACCAATTTCTAAAAGTTTTATCACATGTTTCCATATATCTCACCTTCGTCTCAAAATTTTACGATATAAAACATCCCAGAAAATAAGTTATCGTGAAAATGCCAAGCTGAATTGAAACTTATTTCACAACTCTCCCCTTTCAAAATGATATTCAATATTTGCTCATATTTTTTTTGCAGAGATATGAACTGACAGTTTTGGAACAACCCGCTTGTCATTCTGCAATCAACCCGACGCTGACACATACTCCTCAATGGAAACCACGGTTTGGATTGCGAGACCACCCTTTAGAATTATCCCTTGTGCAACTTCAAATTTTGCAATGCTTTTTGGCCGCCGATTCTGATGGATCATGATCAAAGTTACTAGTGCCCGCTTTAATTTATTTCTTTGCCAAATTTAACTGCTTTGTGCCTTTTTTAACCTTCCAATATATATATATATATATATATATATATATATATATTTTAAATAGATATATTTCATCGCTCTTGCGACCACAAGGTTTGTATAGTCTCTCTTGTGAAACTCTTCCTAAGTTGTCATTCTTACGACGATTGTCCTCGGTTGTCTCTCTTCCTACATTCTTCCTCGGTTGTTGTTCCTACGACGGTGTTCCTCGATTGTCTTTCTTGTGAAGATTGTCTTAGGTAATCTCTCTTGCGACGATTTTCCTAGGTCATTTCTCTTGCGACGATATTCCTCAGTCGTCTCTCTTACGACGACTACGTAGTTCATCTCTCTTGAGATGACTTTCGTAGTTCATCTCTCTTGCAACGACTTCCATATATCGTCTCTCTTGTGGCGACCTCCATAGTTAATCTCTATTGCAACATTATTCTAGGTTCGTCACACATTAGACGAGATATGATGTGACATTTGAGAGGCCCAAGATTCATCACACTCTCCACGACATAATGTCGCAAGAGCGTCGAAATGGCCATTGCAAAATGACCCAAATTTACTATTGAATCTTAGAGATTAATTTGTAGATAATGTTGCAACATGAAATCGGTCCGTAATCTTCAAAAGTGGAGGGGAATTGTTTTTTTGGGATAAGGCACATGAAGGTAGCATTGAGAGGACTGTGAATTCTTCCTTCCTTTTGTTATTCTCTAACACCCAATAATAGATCATTCTTCAGGTGGTCATAGAATTCCTTAAATAATTCCACCCTAACGCCATCCAGGTCGGGGATTTTCTGTTTTTCATAGAGAACAACGTTGCCCTTAGTTCTGGTTTCGTAACCTCTTCCTCTAGGGATAAATTTATTTCTTCAGAAAATACAGTAGGGAATTTTCCCACTACCTCCATGATTTCTTGGATGGGGCAACCAGGGGGGGCAGAGAAGAGATCGCTGAAAAATATTACTCCAAGAGTTTCTTTGTCCTCAAAAGAAACTACCACATTTCCTTCTTCATCATTGATTTCCTAGATTGTGTTGAGATTTGTTCGGTAGTTTGTAAACTGATGAAAGAAATTGGTGTTATTGTCTCCTTATTTAATCCAGAGAACCCTGCTATTAATGCACCATTCCTATTCTTCTTTTTTGAGCCACTTAGCTCATTTTTCCTCCAACTCTGTTAATTCTAGCAGCTTTTCATTGGAAAGGGGGCTCTCTTGTAACTTTCTAAGGGCCTTGTCGATGCTTTATTCTGTGTCCTGTATGAAATGAACCTTCTTGGAATTCCAAATAAGGAGCCATTTTTGTTATGGTGCTTTTCAAAGTCTTAATATTTTCAACAAATTGCATCATGAGAGGGACATGGTTCTGAGTAGAGAGTTTGACCCAAGAGGTGAGAACCAGATTCTTGAAATCTTCTTTTGCCATCCGAGATTGGCAGAATTTTAGGGGTGAAGGGGGGGAATCAAATCCAAAAGAGCAATATAAGGAGACATGGCGATGGTCTGAAATACCTCCTGTCTCTACCCATGACCTAAAAGAAGAGCCCAAATTCAGGAGGGCCTTGGAGATTAAAACATGGTCCAATATTTTTGCAACCTCCTCATTACCGATTCTGAAATTTCTCCAAGTGGGGGAGAGCTTCATAGGTTCAATATCCACCAATATGGCCTTTTCTAATAAAGATAAGAAAAAATTGCTTTGCTTGTCTGCCCTGGGGTGCATTCCCAAAAACTCTCACATGGAGAGGGTGAAATTCAAATCTCCCCCCGCCACAAAAAGAGGCCACCACAAAAAGAGGGTCATGAAAAATGCCTACAGAGACCAAATACTACCAAAAGGAGGTCCTATCAGAATAGGGACCATAAATATTAACCACTAAGAAGGCTATATCACTATTCTTATGTTTTAAATTGACTGAAATTGAAGTGCAGACAATTGAGGAGGACATGGCTTGAAAATTGGGGCACCATCTGGTAAGAAGGCATCCCAAGAGACTTGTAACGTCAATTATGCTGAAAGACAAATTACTAAGCCAAGGAATAAAAATTTCTCTAGATTTGTTGCCTGAACAAATTGTCTCTTATATCATGATAG
Source organism: Picea engelmannii (assembly GCA_009831015.1). NCBI lineage: Eukaryota > Viridiplantae > Streptophyta > Pinopsida > Pinales > Pinaceae > Picea > Picea engelmannii. The sequence goes on from ML793774.1 coordinate 397,962, forward strand.
CGCCCAACTTTAGGCTTAGGAACATACGTTTGATGGATAGCTTCTTTGGGGCACCCCCAACCCCTCACACATTGAAGGAGAGAAAGATCATTTTTCCTTTAGTGGAAGGGATTTACCTGCTCTAAGGCTCTTGTGATGGTCGCTTGGGTTCCTTTGTGTATTTCTGTAGCGACTTGTTCTTTTGTTGTTGAAAGATGGTATTTTTTGCCTGCCCAGGCATGGGGAGGAGGGTTGAGGGCCAAGCTTCCAAGGGAGGGGGGAGGGGGGACTCGAGCTTTGGATCTCAAAGCATATTTTGTGACCCGAGGGGAGATAGAGGCCTCAGGGGAAGGTGGAGGGGGAAACAAAAGTTTGGACAAATCATGAGGGGGTATAGAGGATACCCTAGGGGAGGATGGGGAGGAAGGGATAGGCATGAGTTCCGTCTTGGGAAGGGGGGAGGAGGAGGGTTCTTGCGAGGGAAATTTTTCCAAAACTGACTAAGCGATCGTCGATATCGAAGGGGAGGAAAATGAAGGTGGTACTATGGGAGAGGGGGAGGAACTGGGAGAAGGTGGGGGGGGAGAGGGAAGGGGTTTATAGGTAAGCAAACCCATATAAAAAAGAGAAGACAGAGATGGGGACAAATTAGCCATACCTGTATCAGATTTTTTTATAACCAGGTCATCCATAACCTGGATGGAAAGGTCCAATTTGATGTTATCAAGAGGGACCTCTACATTTTTTCCTTCCACCGAGATGACCTCAATGGAGTCCTACTTTATAATAATGGATTTGGTTTTCCAAAGTCTAGCAGGAGCTTTTTGCAATGGTGCAATTCTTGTAACTAGTAATGAATATGACCGATTTCGTGGAAATTGTAGCACTAGAAAGGTAATATACAATAGTGTACCTTCTGGTGCTAATTAATTCCGACATAGACCATGTCGATGCTGCCTACTAACCCTTCTCTAACATCAACTTCATTCATGAACCAGGCCCATCTATAGTCTTTTTTCGAGTCCCAATTAGGTTCGAGCTTGACGAAAGAGACCAATTTGTTGCCAATAGCTTCCAAAGCTTATTTGGATAAAAAATATAAAGGAAAACCAGGTAAAATCACCCATACCTTCATTACCACCATGGATTCTTTAAGGGGGTCGAAATCCATTATCTAGGGTTTTAGGGTAAGACCAGACGAACCCCAAGAGCATTTCTGTTTTTTTATTTCATCGCAACCTTCAGTCAAGAGAAAGATGAAAGAAATCCAATTTCTTGATAGAATATGGACCTTTAGGGTGTATCCAATTAGGGATTTCCACAGGTTATTCATCCTAGACCTTTAGGGTGTAGCCAATTAGGGATTTCCACAGGTTATTCATCCAACCTGTGAGGGATTTTTCTCTTGGGGATTTACCAGTGAAACTTCCAACCATATTTTTCCCCACTCGTTGAGGAACGTTGCAAAGGGGAATATCATGTACGACAACCATATTCACATAACCCCTGCATTCCTTTATTCACCAAGATGATTTTTTGTGCAATGGATTGTCCCCTTTGCCGGTAAAACCCTTCTTTTATTCCATATGTGAAACACCAGGAATATGACCCTTCTCCTTAGGGGAAGAAGATGGGGGGCGAGACGAAAATATTATGTCTTCCGAGGGGGGAACAGGGCCGAGAGAATGGAGAGCTTGGAGAGACGACATGGGAACTGGAGATCCTGGCTTGTTCAAAACTACCGCCTGCTGAGCCTTGCAGTAAATGAGAAGTCGTGTGAAGGATCAGGTGAGGATGCTAAATGGATTCCAAGAATTCTTTGTGTGATGCAAAGGCAGAGGGACCTCTGGAACTGTCTTCATAGTACACATCCTTTGTGTCTTAGTTCGCCATGTGTCCCGACCCACATGATGGGAATGTGGGAACCACCGGGGTCCATCCTGAGTACGTTGCATCAAGGAGGAGGGGAATGGAAAGAGGGTATGGAATTTGCACGGGAACCTGAAACAGAGAGCCGATAAATATTGTCGGGAGCCTGAAACAGGGAGGAAATAAAGTTTTTTGGGAACAAGAAAAAGGGGAGGGGGAGGGGAAGGGCTGCGACCCCTACCCAAGGTTCTATGCCTCAGGGAGCATTGCGCGGGGGAATAATCCTTAGAGCCTTGAATCCTTCATCTCCTGATACTTATTAACACATAATATATTATATATGAAAAGTTATACTTATTACACAACATTTTAGTTTGTCTACACACTTGATCTCACGTTGTTTAGTTATCATTAACTTTACATTCATGTACTAGTTGACAATCTAATACTTTTCATTAACACTTTGATATGAAAGACAAGCTAATGGTTTCTTTAACATTTTTATATCTTTCAATAATTAAGATTAAAAATTATAATCAGATAGTGCTTTTTTATTTGTATTTCGTTTTGTCAAATAAATATTAATCAGATAAATATTAGATTCTCTATATATAACGGTTTTAGTTTTACTCTATAAAATTATAAAATAATTTATTTTTTGTTTTGAATATCAGATATGTTTTTTATTTTGAATAGGATATTTTTTATATATAATCATTTTTAGTTTTGTAAACTAAAATAAATTTATTTACAAATAATAAATAAAATCACAATGTATATATTTATAATGCTATACCAAGTATTTTATCCACAAATCATTAATTTCAAATATGTTACCAATAACCACACCTTTTATACTTGTCTTCTTAAATCATTTAATCATATGTATCTATATACATAAATATGTTGGAACATAATCTCAACATATAGAGAAGTGGTAATGCCCACTGATTTTATTGAACTTTTCACATTTTATATTATTATATTATGGTATGTATATTATTGTAGAACTCTAATCTATAAAATAGTAGAATATGGGTTTTATATGCGGTAATGCCCACTGGTTTTATTGAACTTTTCGCATTTTATATTATTATATTATGGTATGTATATTATTGTAGAACTCTAATCTATAAAATAGTAGAATATGGGTTCTATATGCCATCATAATGAGAAGATGTAAGTTTTTAATCTTTTATAGCATGAGCTGCATACTTTTTGTTCTGCGACCTTTTTGTTCTGGGATTGTGTTCTTGAAATCATCTTGCAACTTTGGGTTGTCGTTTTTCACGTTTCTGCATAATTATTGGTTTCGACAATTTCTTTTGAAAACCCTTCACCATTTTTTGATTTCTCATGTCTGGGTTTTGTGGTTTTAGATCTAAAATCCATGACTTTATTTTAATAATGTAGGAAACGGGGTTATAGGTCCTCTTAACTCAAATTTCTTATGATGTTGTTGGTTATGTGTTAGTGCCAAATTATTCTCCTAACATTTTCGAGATCCACAAAGGGGAAAGGTGTGGTGTGTGGTTCCCATCTTAACCTTTGTAAATTCATAATGAGGGTTGTATGTCCTCTTCACTATTTAACTATTACTTCAAAGATTTTTTCCAATTTTACATGTCTCTACAACCTCACATAATTAAATTTTTTTTGAAGATTTTTTCCATTTTTACATGTCTTTACAACCTCACATAATTAAATTTTCTCACTTTATTGAAGGTATTTTTTTCATTATTACTATCACAAAATCACCCTTGAAGCAAAAAGCTTCTAGCAAGAGGGCTAAGAACCATGTCCATGTTGGCATATTTACAGACAGAAGATGCATGCATCGTGTTTTTCATTGATGGCGAGATCAACACAATCAACAACGCATTGAATTGATGGCGAGATCAACACGATCAACATTGTAGTGATGATGGCATGGCAAGATTAACAATGATCATTGGATCACCCACTCATAATTCCCGATGACTGTCAGATATGAATACAGATAGGAGGAACGTGCAAAAGAGGAGAACAAATCTCAGAGGTTGGATCCGAGTGAGAGGATCGACCATTGTTGGATCTAGAAGAAGGAACACGATCTTTAAGTACAAGATGAAGCGGGCTTACAAAGTCCTGAAAGCAGGAGGACCGTCCATCGTCGAGGAGGACACGTGGCAAGCGATTAGAATTTCGTTGACTTGCACATTGGAGGAGTCAATAGAGCATGGTGTGGGAACTCGCGATATGCGATATCTTGAAATGATCTCGGCCGTTGGATCGAGGATTGATCCGAACCCTTGGATCGAGGGTTGTGGACCGTTGGATGCAGACTACACGTGGCGAGAAGTCAACTTTTCGCTGACTGGAAAGTCAAAGGAAGGAGGAGCTCTATCCCTTGAAATCATGAAATGTGAAACCACGATTCAATCTAAGTCATTGATCAAGGGTGAGCGTGGACCGTTGATCTGGCTCCATTTCAGATTTTTGGATACTGGGTGTTGGAGGAGTCAAGGAGACTCACGAAAAAATCGCGAAGCACCTTTTTGGCACAGCCTGTGGTTACCGCCGGTGGTCACGTGAGGGGAAGAAGCTAGCGGTGCTCAACTCCATTTCGGAGTTTTGGGGATCGCGACTTGGAGTGTTGAGACCCTTCATCACAGGAATGCCGAAATGCAAAATCACGATATTCAAATTCTGTTTAGCGCTCGGTCACAGCCAGTGGGCATATGAGATAAATGCGAAATCTTGTCGATTTCATCCAATGGTGTTGGTTAATTGGGAATCTGATCGAAGGGCTACTGTTATATTCACGATTAATTGTTCAGTTACAATTCAGTTAGAAGAACTGAATCATGTTTTTTGGACAGTTGATGATTCATTTGCTGAGGCGTTTTTGTCCTAGGAGATTCGAGGTGTAACTAAAGGGGTTTGAGCGAATAAAAATGTGTGTGCCATGACTGTGCGAGGTTAGTTGTTCTGAGTGAAAAAGGAGTTGAACTGTAAGAAAGGTAGAAACTCAGAAATGTAAAACAAATGATGAAAACATAGAAGCAAGAGCAGAATTGTAAAACAGTTTGAAGCAGAGCAGAGTTGCTGGAACACTCATGGAGTTGGTGCTTCCTTCTAGTGGGTGCTAGAGAAACCAGAGAGTTGGTGCTCTCAACAAGTTGGAGCTTGTAAAACAGAGGTAGTAGCCTCACTTTGAGTTGGTGCTCAAACATAGATGATGTACAAAACTTAAAATACTACCTATCATTTAGGTAGATGATGGTCACGTGGAAGAGATTAAAATTGTTTGAATAGTCATAAATTGTTTAAGCATAGTAACAACTGATTCACCCCCACCCCCTCTCAGTTATCTTAGTATTTTCAACAATTGGTATCAGAGAAGGTTTCTTTATTTAAAGGTAGATCTATAAGCTTAAACATAACAAGTCATGAAGGGACTTCAGCCAATAAGCCTCCTCTCTTTGATGGAACAAATTTTGCCTTTTGGAAGATTAGAATGAGAACATACTTAATGGCCTTAGGTGCTGATGTTTGGGATGTAGTAGAGACTGGATATGTAAAGCCCATTGTGATAGCTTCAAAGGATGATAAGTTATAATTTATCTTTAATGCTAAGGGAATGATGTAGAGACTGGATAGGTAAAGACTGTTGTGCTAGCTTCCAAGGATGATAAGTTAGAATTTATCTTTAATGCTAAGGGAATGAATGCTATCTTGAATGGACTTGCTGAAGCTAAGTTTGTAAAGGTGATGCATCTTGAAACTGCCAAAGCAATGCAGGATAAACTTATTAGCAGTTATGAAGGAAATGAGAAAGTAAAAAATGCCAAACTTCAAACATATAGATTGAAATTTGAACAACTAAAGATGAATGAAGATGAAATAGTCAACAAGTATTTTTTAAGAGTTGAAGAGCTTGTGAATTCCATGAAGGGTCTTGGTGAGAAAATTAAAGAATCATTTTTAGTTCAGAAGATTTTAAGATCTTTGCTTGATAAATTTAATCCAAAAGTCTCTGTAATAGAAGAACTAAATGATCTTAAAACTCTGAATATTGATCAACTCCTAGGAACTCTAACTGCATATGAAATAAGAATTAGCAAAGATAAATCCATCACTAGAGAAGCATCGTTTAAAGAAGACAAGAATACTGATTCAAAATTAGATGATATTGAGGCAAAATTTGTGAGAAGGTTAAAGAAAGGATCAAGAAAATATCAAGGCAAAATCCCCTTCAAATGTTTTAACTGTGGTAAGATAGGTCATTTTGCATCTAAGTGTCCTCATCATAAAAAGGACCAGAACTCTGATGATGAAAATAAATACAAATTTAAGAAATATAGTAAAAATAAAAGTTTGTGTGCAAACAATGATGACTCCTCAGAAGACATAGATAGTGATTCATCCTGTGAAGACAAAGTGAATGATTTTATGATTATGGCTATGGGAGATCTTGATGATGAACATTTAGGAGGTGAAATGGATGATGAAGAAGCTGTGGTGGATATGGAAAGTGAATTAATCAGTGCTTTGGAAGAAATTGATAGACTTGGATGTAATAAGAGAAAACAAAAACGATTGTTGATGCAATTTAAAATGAATGATAAAAAACCTGATGAAGACTTTGCTCTACTAAAAGTGGAGTTAGAAGAGACAATGAAAATAGAAGACATTCTGAAACAACAGTTATCAGAGAAGAAAACAAGGTGTGTAGCCTTAGAAGAAGATATAGTAAAAACCAGAAAAGAAATGGAGAAGTTTAAGGCATTGCATCACCAAAATCTGTCAAGTATTAAAGCCTCGGAAGAATTAATTTCCATTCTAAATCAGCAAAGGAATCCAAAGTTGAAAGCTGGCTTGGGATATGAAGAAGGATCAAGTAGTGATCATCCAAGTAATACACAACCCATCAAGTTTGTCAAATCTACAATCATTGACAACAACCACTCTGCAGAAACAAAGAAAGAAAATCAGCCACCAAGAAGGAATGAAAGAAAAAATACCAGAACCGAATCTATAGATTAGAGAAACTATCAGCATGGAAGAAATCGACCAACTCAAAGAAGACAGTCTTTTTCCAGATACAAAGGATTTTTCTATGGATATTGTTTTTTCTGTTCTAACTTTGGTCACAAAGCTATACATTTTTCTTTAAGATTTAGATATGAGCAATCAAGTTTTTCAAGGAATAATTATCTGCCACCACAAAGATTGAGACAGCCAAGCAACAAACAATCATAGACTATAAATCATGTGATGACTGAGAGAAGGACGCAGGTGAAACATAACAACAGTTATGAGCATAACAATCGTTATGATTTGTTATTTAGTGAACCAGAATGTTACAACTACCATAATTATGGACATAAAGTTGCAAACTGTCACTTAAGGAACTATAAGCCAGATCTAAATCCTGCTGCTGAAAATTTCAAGGTTTGGAAGAAGAAAGAAGATGATCAGTGTTGATTAGTGTTATCAACCCAAAGATAAAATAATCCCTGGTATATTGATAGTGGATGTTCCAAACATATGACTAGAGACAAAAGTAAGTTTCTAACTCTAAGTGAAAACAAATCAGGGAATGTAACTTTTGGAAACGATGCACCAGGAAAAATAAAAGGTAAAGGAATGGTAAACCCGAGTAATGGAAAAGGAAAAGCACAAGATGTGCTGTTTGTAGATGGTCGGAAACATAATCTACTAAGTGTTAGTCAAAGTTGTGACAAAGGATGTGAAGTTGTTTTTACTTCTGAAGATTGTAAAATAAAGTCTTTGAATTCAGGACAACTGGTTGCAAAAGGGATACGAACAAAAAAAATGTCTATGTGTTAAAAGAAGAAAAAGAAGAATGCCACTTAATCAAATATGATGAAAGTTGGCTATGGCATAGGAGACTTGGATAGCTAAATTTGATCATATAATCAAGCTTAGAAACAATGGGGAAGTAAAATATCTTCCAAAGATATCAAAGCCATATGACTCTGTTTGTAAACCTTGCCAGATAGGAAAGCTTACTCGCACTCAGTTCAAATCTAAAAACTTTCCTTCAACAAAAACACCTCTCCAGTTAGTACATATGGACTTATGTGGACCATCAAGAAAATAAGGTACATGAAAATAAAACTATTTTATGTTGATTATTGATGATTATTCTAGACTAACGTGGGTTTCCTTTTTGAAGGAAAAATCTGAAGCATTTGAAAAATTCAAAGTGTTTAAGGCTTTGACTGAGAATCAAAAAAGAAAAAGATTGAAGGCAGTAAGGTCTGATAGAGGAGGAGAGTTTAGTTCATGGAACTTCAAAGAGTTCTGTGATAAACATGGAATCAAACGAGAATATACTATTCCAAGAACTCCACAACAAAATGGAGTAGTTGAGAGGCATAATAGATCAGTTCAGCAGATGGCGAGATCAATGATGAATGAAAAGAATATTGTTCAGACATATTGGGTGGAAGCAATCCATACAACTGTTCATATTATTAACAAAGATCAACTCAAGCCACACAGTGACAAGACTCCTTATTAACTATGGTTTGGAAGACCTACTTCATTCAAGCATTTTAAAGTCTTTGGGAGTAAATGTTATATCAAGAATAATGATGAAAATATTGGCAAATATGATGATAGGGATGATGAAGGTATATTCTTAGGTTATGCTACAAACAGTAAAGGATACATATGCTACAATAAGAGGCTGCATAAATTGGTTGATTGTATTGACATAAAAGTTGATGAAGAAGTCCCAGTCAGAAATGTAAGCAGTGTTGAACCAAGCACATAAGATATAGTTGAAGATGAAGATGAACAGGTCCAAGGATTAGAAAGGGAAGAATCTGAATTAGATGAAGATACAAATACCCAGGCTGACACAAATCAACAGAAAGAAACAAAATCACCTCTTAGAATTGTTAGAAAGAATCATCCTGAAAATTAGATAATTGGAGATATAAACAAAGGAGTTCAGACAAGAAGGAAATTAGTTAAAGACACAGAACAATCTCAGATTTCTTTTCTATCTATGATTGAACCTAATTTTTTTTATGAAGCCAACTACCATGATGATTGGATTAGAGCTATGAATGAAGAGCTTGATCAGATTGAAAAGAACAATACTTGGGAGCTTGTTCCTAGACCCGAAGATAAGAATGTAATATGTTCCAAATGGGTGTTCAAGAATAAAATGAATGAAAAAGGACAAGTTGTTAAAAATAAAGCCAGATTGGTCTGTAAAGGGTATGCACAAGTTGAAGGTCAGGGTTTTGATGAAACCTTTGCACTAGTGGAAAGATTGGAAGCCATCAAAATGTTTCTTGCATATTCATGTCATAAGAACTTTAAAGTGTATCAGATGGATGTTAAGTCGACATTTCTTAATGGAGATCTAGAGGAAGAAGTATATATGGAGCAACCTGAAGGATTCTCATTGACAGATAATCCTGATTATGTCTGCAAGCTGAAGAAGGATTTATATTGATCTAGATTTTATGAGCAGAATGAAATGACTACAGATTATTACCAGATGCTTAACACAGAATAATAGAGATACAATAAAACTGGTTTTCTATTCAATAAGGAAATAAGTTGAAACTGTAAAATGGAGTGGAAAACAAACTTGTTGGAATGGTGGCGACTTATCTATGAGAAGAGATGTGACATATTCTCTCATTCGAAAGAAGAAGATTACATTGAGTCTCTCAAGGCCTTTTTAAAATAAATAGGAGTTTCAAAAACCCTAAACATCCAAAAACCTAACCCTAGGAGATGAAGCGCCAAAAGTCATGTGGGCCCTGTTTGTGTAAGTCAGTACATCAACTTCCCGGGGTCGTAACTTTTGCATACGATCTCCGTTTTAGGCGTATGATAGCTCATTGGAAAGATCTATCCGAGGAATACAACAATTGAACAAAATTTCATGATGAGATTTTGTAGCCGCAACATACCCCCAAAAACGTCGTTTAGGGCCTCAAAACGGCTCGGGAAGTTCAGGACCTGAAAAACTGCTAAAAATAGTAAATTATCAAAATTGCTAGAAAGATGTTTTGAGCTAGCTAGAAAAGGTGGGTGGCCACCGATATCCACCTGGATCATATATGGATTGAAATAAGTACCACGAGCTTGGTACTATAGTCTGGACAAATTTTTACAAGATAAAGGGTTCAAGAAAGGTACTGTTGACAACAATCTCTACATTAAGTCTGAAGGTGATACTTTACTAGTTGCTTTGGTCTATGTAGATGATATTATTTTTGGATGTACTAATGAATCCTCTGTCCAGTGATTTTCTATCTCTATGCAAATAGAGTTTGAGATGTCCATGATAGGAGAACTGTCATACTTTCTTGGTTTACAAGTAAATCAGAGTTTTGCAGGAATATTTATCTCTCAAGAAAAATATTTGAAAGAGATGTTGAAGAAATTTCAGATAGAAGATTCTTCCCTATTAGTACACCTATGGTGGTTGGTTGAAAGCTCAGTAAAGATGATATTTCACCTGATGTTGATCAAAGGACATATCGATCAATGATAGGCAGTCTTTTGTACACCACATCATCTCGTCCTGATATATTGCAAGCTATTGGAATGGTAGGTCGTTATCAATCTGCTCCTAAACAAAGTCATTTAGTAGCTATAACTAGGATATTCAAGTACTCGAAGGGCACAATGACTTATGTCCTGTGGTATCCTAGAAATCAGAACTTTCAGTTAACTGCTTATTCAGATGTTGGTTGGGCAAACTGTGTGGATGAGAGAAAGAGCACCAATGGATGAGCATTATTCCTAGGTAAATCGTTAGTAGCATGGCTTAGTAAGAAGCAGGGATCCATCTCCTTATCAACTACAGAGGAAAAATACATTGTTGCTGCTACTTGCTGCACACAAATTCTATGGATGATACAAACTCTTGTAGATTTGAAGGTAACTTATACTGATCCCATTCCACTTCATCGTGATATCACCAGTGCCATCCGTCTCTCTAAGAATCCTGTACTTCATTCAAAGTCAAATCATATACCAATAAAATATCATTTTCTTAGAGAACAAGTTAAAACCAAAATTGTCCAGGTGAATTATATTCCTTCCATAGAATAAAAAGTTGATATCTTTACTAAACCATTAGCAGCAACACCTTTTGGATATCTTCGTCAGAAGTTAGGAGTTATATATTCTTTTGTCTAAACTATTCACCTTGTCAGGGGGAGTATGTGATTGTCACATATCTGATACCTTTGAGATGTATTGCAACAGTTCAGGGGGAGTGTGTTTCTTCTTTGACATTGATGTCAAAGGGGGAGAAAAAGTGTGGTAAGCAGTGTGGTAAGGATGCTATAGTGGTATGTTTGGTTGCATGTTCAACATGAAGAGTAGCAGTCCAGGCAGAGAGTGCAGAGTGCAGTGTGGTAAGGATGCTACAGTGGTATGTTTGGTTGCATGTTCAACAGGCAGAGAAGCAGTCCAGGTAGAGAGTGCAGAGTGCAGTTCTTCATGTTCTTCAAGGTCAAGGTTGCCATCAATGCCAAAGGGGGAGATTGTTGGCATATTTACAGACAGAAGATGCAGGCAGCATGTTTTTCATTGATGGAGAGATCAACATGATCAATAATGCAACGAATTGATGGCAAGATCAGCACGATCAACAACGCAACAATGATGACAGGACAAGATTAACAATGAAGATCAACAGTGATTGTTGGATCACCCACTCAGAATTCCCGATGACCGTCAGATCTAAATACAGATAAGAGGAACACGCAAAAGAGGAGAACAAATATCATATGTTGGATCTGAGCACGAGGACCGACCATCGTTGGATCCAGAAGAAGGAACACGATCTTTAAGTACAAGATGAAGCAGAATTACAAAGTATCGAAAGGAGGAGGACTGTCCATCGTCGAGGAGGACATGTGGTGAGAAATTAGAATTTCGTTGACTTGCATATTAGAGGAGTCAATGGAGCATGGTGTGGGAACTCGCGATATGTGATATCCCAAAATGATCTGGGCCGTTGAATCGAGGATTGATCTAAAACCTTGGATCAAGTGTCGTTGACCGTTGGATGCAGACTACACGTGGTGAGAGGTCAACTTTTCACTAACTGGAAAGTCAAAGGAAGGAGGAGCTCTATCCTTTGAAATCGCGAAACGCGAAACCATGATTCAATGTAAATCATTGATCAAGGGTGAGCGTGGACCGTTGATCTGGCTCAATTTTAGAGTTTCAGATATCGGGTGTTGGAGGAGTCAAGGAGACTCACAAAAAAATTGTGAAGCACCTTTTTGGCGCAGCCTGTGCTCACCGCCAATGGTCACGTGAGGGAAATAAACTAGCGGTGCTAAGCTCCATTTCAGAGTTTCGGGGATTGTGAATTGGAGTGTTGAGACCCTTCATCATAGGAATGCTGAAATGCGAAATCACGAAATTCAAATTTTGTTTAGCGCTCGGTCACAGCTAGTGGGCATATGAGATAAATGCAAAATCTTGTGGATTTCATCCAACGGTGCTGGTTAATTGGGAATTTATCTTCATGATTAATTGTTCAATTATGATTCAGTTAGAATAACTGAATCATGGTTCTTAGACGATTGACGATTCATTTCCTGAGGCATTTTTGTCCTAGGGGATTCGAGGTGTAACTAAAGGGGTTCGAGAAAATACAAATGTGTGTGCCGTGACTGTGCGAGGTTAGCTGTTCTGAGTGAAAAAGGAGTTGAACTATAAGAAAGGTAGAAACTCAGAAATGTAAAACAGATGCTGAAAACATAGAAGCAAGAGAAGAATTGTAAAACAGTTTGAAGCAAAGCAGAGTTGCAGAACAGATAGAAGCAGAGAAGAATTGCAGAACAGATAGAAGCAGAGAAGAATTACATAACAAAGAAGAAGGGGTAAGAAGTGAGACACCTGTATTGTTTGTTATCAATAATTTATTCTTAATCAGGGAGGTAGGGTGGTGCTAAGGAGGAATGTAGTTCTCTGTTATTCAAGTTGGTGCTTGAATACTGAAAGTTGGAGCTTTCATCTGGTTGTGGTTAGAAAAACAGGGTGGCAGGGTGGTGCTTGGGAAAACATAGATTTTTTTGTATACAAGTTGGTTCTTGCATAAGTGGAAGTAGGTGCTTCCATCCAGTTGGTGCTGGAACACTCAGGGAGTTGGTGCTTCCTTCTAGTGGGTGCTAGAGAAACCAGAGAGTTGGTTCTCTCAACAAGTTGGAGCTTGTAAAATATAATATAACCATAACAACACCACGATAATACCAAAATGATAAGAAAATAACACCAGAAATAACACTTTGATTATCGAGAGCAATGTTCACTTGCCTCTTCGAAGGGGAAACCTCCAGCTAAGCAGAGCTCTATTACAATAATATCCAAGACAAAATTTCTCATACCCTCAACTCCTATTTATACTAAATATGTCTATCAAAAGAACCATCTAGAGGAAGATCCTTCTAGAATCAGAATCTTCTATTAGGTCTTCTTACATTGGACTTATTCTTCCTTATTTATAGGCCTTATTAATATTGACCTTTATTACATGGAAATATATTATTCTACCTACGTGAGGGGTTATGTCCCTAACATTGAAGTGATAGGTTGTTGTGACAGGTTGTGTTGTGCATAGTTGATGCACTTGTCTTGGTATAGATTGTTGGTACAGTTTGACAGATTGCTTTCTATCTACAAGCTGGGTCTTGTACTTGAGGATTGGATTCCTCTTCTTAGTTGGTGCTGAGATCTGCAGGCTGGGTATTGCAATGAGATTTGGTGCTCATTTTAGTTAGTGCTGATAAAACCCAAGGATTGTAGTCCGTAATACAAAAGAAACTTATACATATATCTAGTGTTCTTTGTTGTGATGGTGCATAATTATTTATTTTTAATATATGTCATTGATATATGTTTACATGCAAGAAACTAAGTGTGAATAGAAGTAACGAGTAATGATGTTGTGCATGGTGATGGCTAACTAATTTTTTGTAAAAAGTTGTAAAAAAATCCTCACACTGATTCACCCCCCTGCTCTCAAAGTGGTCAGTGTGTCCAACATATGTCATAAGCACACCATATACTATAATAAGGGAAGTGGTTGAGAAAGAATATCTTTAGAGTTAAATTTAAGTCTAAAGGTAAATATTGTAAGGCTATTATTGACTTGAGTAGTCAATAAATCTTGGTAGCAATAGATATGGTTTAGAAACAAGAATTGATGTCATAGAACGATTCCTAGATTGATAAATTATTTTGGTTTCATAAAGGATTTAAGGTGAATGTAATTGACCAGTGTAAGGTATCTTTCAACATTGGTGAGTACAAAGATGATATATTGTGTGACATGATCCTTGTGGATGCTTGCAATTTTTTATTGGGGAGACCATGGATATTTGATCATTGTGAAATGCATGATGGATGTAAGAATATGGATACCACCTATTGATGGGAGGAATGGAAAAATACTCACTCGGGCATTTTCGAATCTCACAAGGCTTGATGAGATAGACAAGATTATCACCCTGGGTTTGTATCCCATAAAAGAAACTCAATCAAACCTCCAGAAATAGATTCTTGGATCTGATGCTATTATAAATATATTCAAACTTTGTATCTTTTTGTGAAATAAATTTAAAATAGAAGATGAACTTGAAAATGTATTTAAAAATATCTGAAATAAGTGAATACAAGATAGTATAAATATGAAAATCAACATACAACAGGTCTCATAAATGAGAAGAAATCAACAGATAACTTTATTGATATCAATCTGAGTTACAACCAAGTTTATCTTTTAAAACTTAGAATTCTTAGAATCAAAATTAGACTTAGAAGTCTAAGATCTTATTTGACTCATACATAGACAACTAGTGTCTTAAAAGAAGAAGATTAGAATTGAAAATTGAACTGGATCAATCCAAACTACAAGTGCATCATGGTCTTGACTCTTTGGAACATATCAATAATCAATGTTTCCTAATCCTTTCTTTGTCACCTTTAGAATAACGCTTATCAGAAGTATTTCTCTCTATTTTCTTATGTCCATCATTTGTCTTTCTCTCCTTCTTTTATGTCTTCAAAAAGTAGTTTGAGTAGTTCAACTAACATTTTGTTTTAAAGTTAAA
>ML793774.1:413012-449998 GCA_009831015.1 Picea engelmannii
TAGTTCCATTATATACACAATTTCCATTGTAACTCCACAATATAATTAAATATCATGCATAAATCATCGTCGTAAAATATACCAAAAAGTAACCAATATAAACATGTCAGATCAACAAATACTTGTACCTCCCAAATAATTTCAAAATGGCATGATATTGAAAGTTTTCAAAAATAAAATCACGTGTCTGATGTCCAAAATATGCATTAAGTTTCAAGGTGTGAATGTCTTCATATACAAATTTAAATAAATAAGAAATAATACTTTTTGTTTAATGTTGCTTCTCTTTTCTTACTTCCTTATGAGAGAGAAACCCTTTGTTTAAGTAATTATTTATCAACAAAATTATTTTCTTTCAATTTCTCAATCTCATGGTGCATATCATTGAAAGTAATTTTCCTCTCATTACTTTCTACTTGATATGAAGGTTATTGTGACTGTATGGAAGAGGATTCATAGGACTAAGAGCTTGGTGAATTAGCAGGTTGTTTTCCTTTATCAATTTGGGGCTCATTAGGTAGCACTTTGTCGTTTCTAGGGACTTGAACTGATTGGGCCATAGAAGAAACAGATGCAACATGAGGCATGGAATTCAGAGGAGGTGGTGGTGGAAAAGGGTTATCAAGACAATGACTTATTCCATAAGGAGGATTTGCAAGAATATTTTCCCAGCCATCATTGACTGGCTGCACATGAGGTTCAGGAAAATCAACAATACTCGGATGTGGTTGTAAAGGAGGATTTAGAGGATCTTGGGGTGGTGGCAAGGTAGGATGTCTAGCAAGTTTCAGGTAGCCAGTTTGCACCAGCTGATTGAGCTCTTCAGAATCAACATCAAAATGTATTGAGAATCTCATCCTCTCTTCCTTACTTCCCAAGCACATTGGGAACTCTTCCTCTTTTTCCCTTGTGACCTATGTTTCCACTGTAGTTACTTCCCCAACTAAAAAATCTCATCTATATGCATCATCATTCCAATTAGTTAAAATAAAAGACAATATATCAAACATCTAATGCATTTTTTCTTGAAATGACTTAGTTATGGTTCTGAAAAGACAAAGTATTTCAAGCATGCAAGGAAAAATGAGTGGGGATGAAGGAAAACAGGGAAGAAAAATCACGTTTGACAGGAAACCCTATCTTTACTTGTTGTTTGAAACATCTAAACTGTACATTCCTTTGAAAAATTTCTTCATATGAACTGTCATTCATTTCTTTGAACATGGGAGATGAGTGAAAAATGAAATAATAAATGACAAGAGAACAATGCCAAGGGAGTTGTAATTAGCAAAAAATGTTATGAGATGACAAGAATGCTTGAAAATTTTGTGTTCATCATCTATAAATAGTAAACTATATCATTCTATAATCTGTGTAAAGTTCCTTTCAAAACATTCATAAGAAATTTTCCAAAAAAATCATGAATGCCCATATTATTCCTTTTTTTCACACTATACTTCCAAACTGCATAATGATATAATCTTACAACATCCAAATCAAGTGATAAATTGCCCATATAACATCATTTTCCTAGAAAATAGAATTAATGCCATATACAGGTCTTTTATCATAAATGAATCTAACGGACCTTCCTCAAAGGATTTTATTAATCAATTACATAAATAGGGGGAAAATATCGTAAAAATTCAATGAAGTATGGTTTGGGAAACATAGGAATAATGCCTGGAAAGTGATAAATCATGTGGGGAAAATGTCCAATTTATGTAAAAGATAAAGTTTTCATTTATATAATAAACCTTTATTCCCTTTCCAATTATTCCTTTTCTCTTTATACGTTAACACATAATACCTTGCATCAAACTTAATCATCAAAAACTATTTGAATGGCCAACTGGTAATAACTTCAACACACATTTATTTCTTTTATAGTCGATCCCAATTCACAATGTCATGTATATTTGAGGTTGTGTTTAAAAAAATAATGCAAAGGTTTGCATGCAAGTAAAATTTAGATCCACGTGCTTGGAATATATGCCATAAGGATAAAGAATGAGCATGACCTCAATCTAAAAAAATGAAGAGAGTATGAGTGGATTCATACTTCTCATTTTCCACAGAGAAAAAGACCATTACTCTATTTTAATTTACCCAAATTTTTGAACATCACAGATCTATGAGTTAAATTAAAATGAACTTGAGTTAGACCCCAAAATCATTGCTATCAACAATGGTTCGAATTTAAGGCACATAAGGTATATGCAAGCAAAAGAGTAGGGGGTTAAGTGTGATGTTATAAAAGGATCAAAAGGTGTAAAAAATCAACAAAGAACAAGAATAGGGTTGAGCACGAGATGTGCGTGTCTTTATAATAAAACCCCAAATAAAATCGATCCATCACTTTTCCATAGCTATAAGCTCAAAAAAAAACAAGAATGGACATGGTTGTAACATGAATTGTTTCCATTGAACTACACGTGACTTGAAAAATATTTTATATAATCAAGGTTCGAAGCAATATAACAGAGCAACAAATGAATGCTATATTCACATATGTATTGGAAACAAACACTTGTAAACTCAGATTCGAACATGAGTAACAAACTCAAAAAATATCAATGTTGGTTGTATAAATTTTGCAACAATGAACAACCCGTATCCAAATTAAAACCCAATCTAAAAATTATTCAATCATCTATTATATCATCATGGGTTCAACCCACAACTCATACTCAACAAAAAAAAATAACTTCAATGCTAGTCACATAAGTTTCCAACAATGAACATATTGTATGCTTATTCAAATTCGACCCAAACCAAGACTTGGTGCATATTCATTATAACATAACTGGGTTCAACCGTCATTCATTTTTCTTCTACAACCCATCAAATATTTCAAGAAAATGGAAAATGAAAGTATGGATTCGAGAGAAGTGAGAACATAGGGTATAAACACATATTTTTCTTTTACAAGTAAAACCCTCGAACAACATTTTAGAAATTCCATTTTCATGAGTGAAATAGAAGGGAAAAGAAACACACACACACATAATCAAACAAATTCAAAGCCATTGTTACCTCATTAACACACACAAAAAATATGTAAGAGATGTTTCATAGACTGGAGAATACATACCTCATACAAGAGCTCTTATATACTAGTAATGGAGGCCAAAATGGTTGCTGAAAGAAACAAGAGGGAGGGTTTCTAGGGCTGAGCTTAAGCTCTTATTCCACATACCAAACTAAAATGAAATGACCAAAACTCCAAGCAACATGAGGTGCTAAAACATGGGACTGTGGTAGTTAATGCCCATGTCCTTGCCATTCAATGCATGTCCAACCCATCACGTCGACATTCAATCCTCATACCATATACACATGCCAACTTGACACATTGTATCAATGTTAAAACAAGCAAGATCATATAAACTTTGAAACATATGCTATGGGTTATGTCAATTTCAAACCTCATACCATTTTCCAATAAATGTTACCTCCATCATATCACTTCAAGTTTGTACCTTATGGTATCCATATTTGCACACAAATCCAAGTCTAATGGGTTAGGTCATATAAACTTTAAAATTTATGCATAATATGACCATATCATATGCATTAAAGAATGACTTTGTATATATGTCAAAACAAATCATATGTATATGGTTAATAAAAACCAAACTTCACCTTGACATGTCTTAAACTCATTTCCATATAAAAAATGGCATATCCATATGTATATATCAAACTAAAATAAAATGATATAAACAATATAAACTATTAAAAGTTTATATATTTCAATTCTATAATCTTAATATGCTTTAAAGGTCATAGTGTAGGAAATAACTTTGATTTTCATCATGCATATAATCATAGGAACACACCAACCATGTTCTTTGCAAATTTTACGAGTTTCATGCTTAATGTTGCCATGATGCTAAGAAGTAAGCAGAGTTACCAATACTTGATGTTTCCACAAAGTGACATATATCATATTCAAATGAAAATAAGCATTTTTCATTAGCCAAACTTGTGTATCGATAAACACCACAATAACTCTGAATCAATATACCGTTACTCTAAAATTATATCACAATTTAAATGAAGAAATGCCAACATGTTGAGGGAAATGTTAGGCTTGGAAATAGTCACTTTAGTGTGTTTTCTCCTAGGGGATCCCGCCTATTATTATTTCATGATAAATATATATAGGTTTTGCAATACTTTGCAGGATCTTATAGTAGGTGACGAATTTTTGAGTCAACATATGGGGACTCCACAGGGTAGTCCATTTCCAATAGACTTGAACTCATAATTTTTGGTTTTGATTTTTGAATTCTTTGAATTATACTTGTTGGTTATTTTTTATTCTCTGGTCATGGTGTTTCAATAGGAATTTAATTGAAATTTGAAAATATTCTCTTAGTAAAACACTCATGGAGGGTAGAATGGGAATGAAGAAGATAGGGGAGAGTTGCGACCATATAATTTTAGCAAGGAAATCTATCAAGTTCAACAAATACCATTGCAGACAAAAGACAATTAATTTATCTTTTTTGTTTGTACTCTTTCATTTTTCAAGATGAATTAATCAAAGTTTTGTAAACCAATGAAAATAAATATAACTTGACTCATCCAACTTTTGACCAAAATTTCAAATTCAAAATAAAAGAAGAGGAAAACAAAAGTAAAAAATAATAAAAACAAATGCTGAACAAACTGAAAATAAAATATATACAAGAAATATTGTAAATGAAAACAACCAAATCATCCAAGTTCAACATAGTGTTTTAGATGCGAACCATTAGTCGTGTCAGAGAATAATCATCCATCTATGTATTTTAGTAAATAAGAGTTGTTTCCAATAATAGAGGAAATTATGTAAGGACCTAGCCATAACTTATGAAACTTAGAATGCTTACCTTTATCAGCATGAGCATAATCCATAATAGAACTTTTTCATCAGTTGCAAAAGTAGTTGATTTATCCCTATTATCAAAATATTTCTCAACAATATGTTGTCTCCTTTTAAGATTCTCAAGAGAAAAACTCCTTTGTTCTTCTAAAGACAACAAAGCATGTTATCTTTGAGGGATATCAGTAGAGTTCAACTCTTAATCTTGTAATACTAATCCGGGAGAAGTTAATTCGAGTTCCACAAGCATTATTGCTTTTTGGTCATATAATAAATGAAAAGGAGTATGGTATGTACTTGTTTTTTGGTGGTACGATCTGCCATAATGCATAGCTTAGTAAAGTATGTCACTCATGAGGTTTATTGTTAATGATAGTTTTGAGAATTTTGACCAGATTCTTATTCGTTGATTCGAATTTCCCATTTCCTTGTGGGTTATATGTTGATGAAGTGAAGTGCTTCACCCCAAATTTGTTTAGCAATTGGGTCAATTTTCTAGATATAAATGTTGGTCCATTATCAAAAATAATTTTGATTGGAAGACCAAAACGAGAAAATATATTTGATTCTAAAAATGAGTTTATCTGCTCATCTTGTGCATGTTTGAGAGGAACTACTTCATTCCACTTCACAAAGTAGTTTGTTGCAATCTGTGGGAGATATTACACACTCACCTAGGTAATTATTTTCCTAAGGTTGATAATCCAATGTTGAGGGTGCTTCCGTAGATGAGAATATTCTCTCTTGAGAATATTCCCCTACAAATTAAGGTGCCTCCTACAAAATAGGGTGTCTTCCATGTTCACTTTAGAGTTAGTTACACCTCAGTTAGACTAGTGGAGGTCACTCATGCATGGAAACCTCAGTTTTATCACCAAAAATTGCATGTTCACCTTAGTTTCCTCACCAAGAGTGCACATATACCATGCTTGTGGCCAAGAGGGCACATATCTTGTCATTTCATGTGTTTCTCTCACTTCCACACATGTGACTTAGTTAACTGATGATTGCATGGACTAATTAACTAGGACTAGGTGGCAGATGATCCGGATTATTTTCAGAAAAAAATGAAAGTAGAGATATTACAATGAAATACACATAAAAATTGCCAGAAATAGAGAAATACAACAATACATGATTTCTATTAATGAAAGAAATGTACAGAGACTGTAAAAATATAGAGTGCAAGACTTGCTATAATGGTGGCAACTTTATCTCCGAGAAGATATGTGACGACTACGCTCATTCGGAAGAAGATGATTACAATGAGGCTCTGAAGGCCTTTTTATGATAAACATGAATGCCAAAACCCTAGACATCCAAAAAACTAACCCTAGGAGATGAAGCGCCAAAATTCATGTGGGCCCCATTGGGGTAAGTTAGTACATTAACTTCCTAAGGTCGTAGATTTTTCATATGATCTTCGTTTTAGGTGTGTGATAGCCCATTGGAAATGTCTTTTCGAGAAATATGCATTATTCCATCATACTCTGACTCCGTTTATAGTTTCACTGTGGCAAGCCAAGAAAACATTGTTTAGAGCCCCAAAATGGCCCTGGAAGTACATAAAGATGTACTGACATGAAAACTTCCAAAATAAGGCAGTTGGAATATGTAGGCAGCCACCAATACCCACCTGGATGTTGTGTAGGGATTTAGGACAACCCTGTAAGTGCAGAACCAACAATTACAAAGAATTGTCCCCATTACAGAGAAACGTGCTGAACTGAAAACCATCAAGATGAACCAGTTGGAATTTGGAACAGTTGGGTGGCCACCAATATCCACCTGGATCAATCCTCCCCCTTTAGGAAGAAATGGTATCCATTGCATTGATCACCCAAGGAAGAGGGGAAAGCGTTTTTTGAATCTAAATCTTGGTGAGTTGTGTGCCTTGTTGGAGAAGTTGCAATATTTGGTCTGTGGAAGGTTGTCACGAACCTGTTGTTGGCGGGGTTGAATATATTCCACCAACCTGTTGTCTCTGGGATTGATGGGGCATTATGTAGGCACCATTGTAGGTGAAGGAACAATATATTCTTTCTCTTCTGCAATATGCTTCTGCTGGATAGAAGGTGCCAAGGCTTTAGTGGTTGTAGTGGCCTTTTGTGCATCCTTTGAACAGACTGTGAAGAGGATGAATTTTGCAGTATGAGAGATTACCTTGCGGCACTTTTTTGGTGGAACAATAGTCAGAACTACCTCTAGTATCCTATAGAGTTGATCCCCCAGAGTAATAATGACACTATGGGGTTGAGGCTCATAAACATCATGATGTTTCCACATATATGGTTGGCCCAAAACAACATCACATACATCAAGAGGGGAAACATCACACACTACCTCATCCTTGAAGGGATGTATGCCATAGCACATGTGACACTGTTGGCTGACACAAAGATATCGTCCCTGGTGAAGCCACCCGATGTTGTATGGTTGCAGGTGTAGTGTTGTTGACAACCCCAACTGTTTGATGACCTAAACTGGGATGAGGTTCTTTTGGCTACCGCTATCAACAATGAAATGCAACGGGGTCCCCTTCACCCACATCTGTGAATGGAAGAGGCGCTCCCCCTCTTCAAGAACTATTGGTTCTTCTAGTTGAATTGTTTCGATCGTGACAGTAGCAGTAGGGTTTGCGTCAATGATCTGTTTATTTTCAATATTTTTTGTATCAGATTCTGAATTAGGGTTCATCTCCTTGTCTTTGACCTCGACCACCAATGATTTTTTCGAGCGACATTCATCAGTGTTGTGCCAGGAGATTTTGTGGAAGTCACACCACTTCCCAACATCATTCTTTGTCTTTCCCTTACCCTCCATTTCCTATGTCTTGGACTAGTTGTCGAGAGGTTGTTGGTTAGGGACGTCTTTACCATGATTTGGTTATTGTGGATTTGAATATCCAAACTCCCATTTGTTATGGTGCCTAAATTTCTGCTCGATTTTGACAACATATCGATAGACATCTCCCAATGATGAGGTATTTAGGAAATCCATTTAGGTTTGGATGTACCTATGGAGAGCCCCACGGTATTTCAGAACTAGATGCCACTCATAGTATTTGATATCGAGCTTGGTGCAGAAGGTATGGAAAGTATTTGTGAATTTTGACACTGTTTGGCTCTTCACTTGTTGCAGTGTGGTCCATCTCATGTACTGATCTTCGTAGTTATCAAAATGGTAGTATTGCTCCTTAACGACATCCACAAAAAAATCCCAAGTGGGCTTGACCCCATATATTCCATATTCCTTTGTGGAACTTTTCTCCCAATAAGTTTCCCACCAATGTTTGACATGGGGCAGCACCTTGAGGAGTGCGAAGGTGATATTTTCCCTGTCAGAAAAATTGTTAACAGAGAAATTACCTTCTAGTAGATTCAACCATTTTTCTAAGACATCCACATCTATCTGACCTTCAAATACAGGAATATCAAAATTAACTTGTACCTTGAAGGGAGACGTTCCTCCAAAGTGGCATCTTGATGAAGATGTTCCTATTGCTATCAGCATGCATTGAAGGATGTGGGAAAAATTCTCGATCATTTCGTCCCTCTTTCGCGCAGGAGATTTCTCAAGAAACATGTTAATAGAATCCTCTGAACCATTGTTTTTCTTTTCTACCTCCATAGAGGGTTTCTTGGGTGTGTGAGAGTGATTCTCCTCAAGAGAGACAAGCTCGAGACCCAACTTTCTATACTCGGACCTCGTCAGGGAAATGCACTGAAAAAAGATCAAGAGCAACCTGCTCTAATACCACTGATCCATATATTTTTTGGAACGAAATGAAAGCATAGATATTACAATGAAATACACATAAAAATTTCCAGGAACAGAGAAATACAATAATACATGATTTCTATTAATGAAATAAATGTACAGAGACTGTAAAAATATAGAGTGCAAGAATCTCTATAATAGTGGTAGCTTTATCTATGAGAAGATATGTGACATCTACGCTCATTCACAAGAAGATGATTAAAATGAGGCTCTAAATGCATTTTTATGATAAACATGAATGCCAAAACCCTAGACATCCAAAAACCTAACCTTAGGAGATGAAGCACCAAAAGTCATGTGGGCCCCATTGGGATAAGTTAGTACATTAACTTATCAAGGTCATAAATTTTTAATATGATATTCATTTTAGGCATGTGATAGCCTCATGGAAAGGTATTTTTGAGAACTATACATTATATTATCAATATCTGACTTTGTCTACAGTTTGACTGTGGCAGGCCAAGAAAAAAAAATTTAGAGCCCCAAAACGACCCTGGAAGTACAAAAAGATGTACTGACATGAAAACTTCCAAAATAAGCCAGTTAGAATAGGTAGGCGGCCACCAATATCCACCTGGATGTTGTGTAGGGATTCATGACAGCCCTGTAAGTGCAGAACCCACAATTACAAAGAATGTTCCCCATTACAGAGAAATGTGTTGAACTGAAAACTATCAAGATGAACCAGTTGGAATTTGGAACAGGTGGGTGGCCACCAATATCCACCTGGATCAACATATTACTTTGGTTTTTGTTAGTGAGTGTATAGATATCTCTATATCACTACTATGGACACTTCACTTATCCGTATAGAGTACATCGTGTGCATTTTACCATTTTTCTCATAATGTTAATACAATTCATTGTTTTTCTCTCCTCTCTCTTCTGTGTCGCAAGTTTGGGTGACTTTTCTACTAGCTATGTTTGTTGCAAAAACTTCACATGGTATCAGAGCCTTGATTGCTAGGAGAAAGTGAATAAGAATTTATATTTGCAGGTACAGGAGGAATATGTAGTCAGAAAATATGGATTACTCACCGAAAATACTTCTCACACCTCATCACTACTTCAGGTTGAAGCTAAAATTTTTGCATCAACTCATATGCAGAGGCTTGTACTGGATTACCATGGCTACAAAGGTGGAGCCAACTTTTTCTATCAAGAATAACGAGTATCTCAATCAAATGGATGAGTCCTATGACCTCCTTTGTGTGTCTATGTCCCTCGAGATTTTGTTTCACATTGAATATTTTACCACACCAGATGATATTTGCACAAACTTGGAGGATCTCATTGGAAAATAGGATGAAATGAGAGGCAATATTCTCAAGTTTGAGATGAATTCCTTAGATCTGAGGAATTTTGATAACATCCAAGACATGTTTACAGAGTTCAAGTCCCTCCTCTTTCATCTAAAGAAACACATAATAGAAAAATACATTCAATACAATCAGTTAATCCTTTCTATATTGGAAAAAATTGGTCCATATTATGTTGTTTTCATATCATCGTTCCATACAGACATATTCACTTTAGGAGCAACCTAGAAACTTGAATATGTCACATTGGATCAGTTTATTGAAGCCCTCATGCATGAGAAATATAATATGATCTTGATTTTATGAGTAGATTATTAAAAGATGCTTAACACAGAATAACAGAAATACAGTAAAACTGGTTTTCTATTCAATAAGGAAATAAGTTGAAACTGTAAATGAAGTGAAAAACAAGCTTGCTGGAATGGTGGTGGCTTATCTCTGAGAAGAGATGTGACAATTTCTCTCATTCACAAGAAGATGATTGCAATGAGGCTCTGAAAGCCTTTTTACAATAAACAGGAATGTCAAAAACCCTAGACATCCAAAAACCTAACCCTAGGAGATGAAGCACCAAAAGTCATGTGGGCCTCGTTTCAGTAAGTTAGTACATCAACTTCCCGAGGTTGTAACTTTTTCATATGATATCCATTTTAGTCGCATGATAGCACGATAGGATCATTTACGACTATGGAAATCCCTAAAAACGTTGTTAGGGCCTCAAAAAGGCCTCGCAAGTCAGGGACCTGAAAACTAGGAAAACCAAAAAAACTGCCAAACTCGAAAACTGCCAAACTCGAAAACTGCCAAAATGAACCAGTTGGAATAGGTGGGAGGCCACCGAAATCCATCTAGATAATAATATCATCAAAATGGGGATAATCAAGGGAACCAATGCGATGTGTGTGCATTTTCTATGCATGAAATCAACAACACTTCCAATTCAAAGTCCAAGTAGAAAATCAAAGGAAAGATGCATGCAGAGCCAAAGAAGGATGGGTAGTCCAAACCCTTCAATGATTCCTTAAGCTCCAAAGGTGGAAAAAGAAAGAAAGGGAAGAACAAATGTGGTTACTACAACCACAAATATTATCCTGAATCGACATGCATGAAGAAACATATTGGCATGATGGCATAGATTCTTTAGAAGAAAAACCTTGGGGATTAAATTCCCAAAGCTGCCAAGAAGAATTTAGAAGATCAAACACCAAAAAAATGAGGTAAATCTCATACATAGATTTCCATTAACCCTTATCCTAATCCATGGATCTTAGATTCATGGACATCCCATCATATAAAAAAAAAAAAAAATGCTCTATCTTCTATTTCTGCATGCACAGGTCCTCCCATCCTCATGGGAGATTATACCCCAGTTGAGGTAATTGGCCTAGGGAGAGTAGAACTCCAACATGGAAGTTTTGAGAATGTTTTGCATGTTCCAAAAATCTCCATGAACAACTCTTTTTTGGTTATATAACACATTTTGGTACATGAAAAAGGGTGGAGTTTACACTTGATTCCGTAACCATATTTGATATGCATGATAACTCAAAAATTGTTGTTGGTGAGGTAAACCACCAATATTGTTTTTATACTTTCAGTAAGTTCATTTCTAAATGTAATTCTAATTTACTACTGATTCATGTTGATGATACTAGTAGATTATGGCATGAGAGATTTGTCCATCTAGACTTCAAATACATGCAACAACTATGCAAAAAAGATATGGTCACCGAATTTCTCAACATACAATTTTCTAAAGGATTTTTTCAAGGATGCATTCTTGGAAAGCATCCTCAAGAGAATTTTGAGAAAGGGAAGGCTTGGAGGGCATCCTCTCCTTTGGATCTCATCCACAGTGATCTGATGGTTCCCTTTCCTCATCCGTCCATCATAAAAGAAAGGTATGTGCTTACATTTATTGATGATTTATCACGATACACTTAGGGTCTATTTTCTTAGGAAGAAGTCCGAAATTTTTGAGAATATAAAATACTTCAAAGCACATGAAAAGACTGAGTCTGGGAGAAATATCAAAATGATCCACAAAGACAATTGAGGGGGGGGATATGTGAACCGATATGTCCAACATATTTGTTCAGAGGCAAGTATACAGTTGCAACAAACAGTACCTTACACTCCACAGTAGAATGGAGTAGCCAAGCAAAAGAACATGTCCCTCAAAGAGATGGCCACTTTCATATTGCATACAATATATCTACCTCCCAAGAACCTAACTATGCTAACCACATTCAAAACATATATCCTCATAGATATATCAAGGACCAAACTCCCTTTGAGGCATGGGGTGGTAGAAAACCGAAATTTTCCCACTTTCAAATATTTGGATCATGTGCATGGACTCTGCATGTATCCTATGAAAAGAGGAAAAAATTAGATCCACAGAGTACCACATGCATATTTTTGGTATATCCATATGATTTGAAAGGTTATAGGTTACTTGATCCCTCTACTGATAGGCTCATCATTGAGCACAATTTCCAGCTTGAGGAAACTCCCTTGCATGCACCATTGGAGCCACATGTAGATACCTTTGTACCACTTCCTACACCATACATTAGTGATGATGAGTCCACTCACTCAGATCATGGTTCAGATCTGAGCTCTGAATGTGATTTGGAAGATGGTGAGCATTGCAATGACAAGAATGTAGATGTTAAGCCACCACAGATTCCCAAGTGGGCACAAACCACCCTATAAGTAGTAGGAGACCTTGTGGGGGATCCAATAGATTACAAGAGGGAGAGGTATCAATTTGAGGATCCTCCTCATGCATTTATAGATATTGAAACAGGGATTCCCATGCATTTATATATGGTTCTAGCTTCAACCTGCAGACCTATGTAGAGGTTGCAGGGAATCCCTTTTGGGAAGCCACTATGATGGAGGAGTACAACTTTGTCCTCGAGAACCAGACTTGGGATTTGGTTCATCTTCCTTCATACATGAAGCTTGTTAGATGTAGATGGGTCTACATGACCAAGAAGTCAGTATATGATAACATGAGTAGGTATAACAGAAGACTGGTTTCCAAAGGTTTTCAATAGATCCATGGGATAGACTATGATGAGACCTTTTTCCCGTATGAAAGATGGAATCCATTTGATTGGCCATTTCCATTGCAACAACTAGGGGTTGGTAAGTTCACCAGATGGATGTGAAAAATGCCTTTTTTCATGAATATATCTTCAAGGATATTTACATGGAGCATCCCCAGGGGTTCATATAGAACTCATCCTTAGTATGTCGACCGAAAAAGTCACTTGATGCCCTCAATAAGGCACCTAAAGCATGGTATGCGAAGATGGATTCCTACTTGATTTCTCAACATTTTGTTAATGTAAATCAAATATGAACGTCTACATGCTGAGAACCTAGGACTCCTTGTTGATCGTAGTTTTCTATGTTGATGACCTCCTGATCACAGGAAGTTCAGCCTCATCAATTGTTGTGGTAAAATAAATTCTGCACGATAGGTTCTATATGACGAACATGGGTCCACTACACTATTTTTTTAGTCTCAAGATCAGTCAGGATGCTTCAGTAATCAAGCTATCTCAAATTAAGTATTCCTAGGATCTAT
Source organism: Picea engelmannii (assembly GCA_009831015.1). Lineage (NCBI taxonomy): Eukaryota > Viridiplantae > Streptophyta > Pinopsida > Pinales > Pinaceae > Picea > Picea engelmannii. Next base: position 426,586 of record ML793774.1, read on the forward strand.
TGGTTAGATTCCACATGACCGAATGCAAGTTGAAAACCACACCTTTTTTGTTTGGGGTACATCTTGAGGATGGTAGGAATACACCAGTGGTGGAGAACACCTTATATAGACAACTTGTGGGGAGCCTTCTATACCTCACCCACACCTGGTTGGATCTCTCATATGTAGTAGGGGAAGTTTCTAGGTACATGCAGGATCCACATGGGCTACACTAGAAAGATACCAAGCACATCCTTAGATATGTTCAGGGAACCAAAGGTTATAGGATCCATTATGAAACAAGGTGTACAATGGATTTCATGTGTTTCAACGATTCTCATTGGGCTAGTGATAACACATATCGTAAGTCCACTTTTGGGTACATGCTTAGTTTGGGTTTTGGTCCCATCTGTTGGTAAAGAAAAAGGTAGTCAATTATTTCTCTATCGTCAATAGAGGCCAAGTACAGAGGTGTACTCAACATCACTATTTAGGAACTTTGGATTCAGAAATTCCTCACTGAGCTCGACATCCAGTTTCATCGTTCAAATGTAATTTGGTGTGACAATCAAAGTAATCTCAAGTTTTTCAGAGACCCATTGTAGCTACAACGAACCAAACACATCGAGATCCATATGCATTACATAGAGAGATGGTACATGACAATATCATTGATTTGCAGTACTTTCCATCTGATGAATAGACTATAGACATATTCACCAAGAAATTTACTGAGTAGAATTTCCACTTCTTGCATGATCATCTTGGAGTGAAGAACATAATTGCTTAGCAACTACTTTTGTTCCTTCTTCATTTTTGATGCATTGTACTTTGAGGGGGGAGTTTCCCATGAGGTTTTCCCATGCGGTTTTCCCTCTTTCCTCTATTTTTTTGTGTTTCATTCTTATATGCATTGTATAATGGGTACCTAACATGCCCTTGATTTTTGGGACCCATTCACCATGTACACCCTAGTAGTGTTTAGAGGGGGTGTTGGATATATTACAAACTCACCTACGTAATTATTTTCCTAAGGTCGATAGTCCAATGTTGAGGGTTCTTACATAGATGAGAATATTCTCTCCAGAGAAGATTCCCCTACAAATTAGATTGTCTCCTACAAAAGAGGGTGTGTTCCCTCTTCAGTTTAGAGTCAGTTACACCTCAATTAGACTAGTGGAGGTCACTCATGCATGGAAACCTCGATTTTATCTCCAGAAGTTGCATGTTCACCTCAGTTTACTCACCAAGAGTGTGTATAAATCATGCATGTGGCCAAGAGGGTGCATATCTTGTGATTACATGTGTTTCTCTCACTTCCACACATGTGACTCAGTTAATTGATGATTGCATGGACCAATTAACTAGGAACATGTGGCATATTACTTCGGTTTCTGCCAGTGAGTGTTTATATCTCTCTAGATCACTACTATGGAAACTTGACTTAGCCATGTAGAGTACATCATGTGTATTTTACCATTTTACTCATACAATTAATACAATTCATTATTTTTCTCTCCTCTCTTCTCTCTCTTGCAAGTTTGTGTGACTTTTCTACTAGATAGGTTCGTTGTGAAAACTTCACACAGTCAAGATGAAAATATGACCAATAGAATATGAGGGATCAATTTGTCCAATGAAATCCAATACCCATTTAGAAAAAGTAAAGTTAGGTAAAATTATTCATAAAGGCATGGCAGAAAATGCCTCTCTACCAACATACTTTTGACATTCAATACAAGCATGTACAAACTTATATGAATCTCTAAAGACACAAGGCCAATAATAACCAATCCTAAAAAAAATTGAGCAGTGGATTTGGAAGAAAAATGTCCACCAATGTGAATATTGAAATATGTTGACCCACGAATTTTAGATGATCAAAATGATCTTCTTGGTTTTTTGAATAAACAGTTAAATCATCAAGATAAATTTGAATTATTTTACCAATGATATTGTCAAAAGCTATTTGCATATCTCTTTGAAAGGTAGCACATGCATTAATTAAGCTAAAAGGAATTTCTTCATAAGTGAAGGTGCCCAAATGTGTGCTAAAGGTGGTTTTATACTTGTCAATCCTCTTGACACAAATATGGTTGTATCCTGAAAAACCGTCAAGAAGTGACATCATCTAAGATCATGCCACTTTCTGTAAAATAAGTTCCATGTTAGGAAGATGAAAATGATCCTTACCACTTTCCTTATTCAAGACATAGAAATCAACACATAATAGTATGTCTTAGTTCTTTTTTCGTACCAGGATAAGGTTAGATACTCATTTTGAATACTTAATAGGAAAAATTATATGGGAATTTATAAGTTTTTCAATATCTTTCCTAATTGTTTCTTCCAATGTAGGATTGATTGGTCTCTATATTTTCCTCACTGATTTTTCTTATTCTTTAATAGGAATTGCATGCTAAATTATACTAGGATCAAAACCACATAAATCCTCATAAGACCATGCAAATACATCTTTAAATTCAAGGAAAATATATGTGAATTTATGCTTTTCTTTCTATGAACATTGAGCTCCAATATTTAGAGTCTTTATTTTCCCGAGTCTCAATGTTCACGGAGAAAGTACTTCCTATATTTTTTTTATTCCTCCTTTTTGTTTTCCTTCTTGTTTCTTACATCATTGTATGAGAATGATTTTTCCAGAGGATTCAACCCCTTTGGAAATTTGTTATATTCTAGAGATATAATCTACTTTCTTTTCAATGGCTCATTCTACAAAAAGGCACATATACTTTCATCGTTAGGAAAAACTTGCCAAGATTACACATTATCTAGAAAATGAGGATGATATAATGACATAAATGTGAAATATGGCCTCTCAGGGAGCAATTGACTTGTAGGGATGGTCATAAAAACAACTATCCTATCATACATATAATTCATATCTGTCCCGATATGAGTAATGTTGAAAGATAGAAGATTAGAGATTAATTTCCAAACCACATGTGTATACCTCTTTAGCAATTTATTAGATGAGGTGTAAATTATTCTAACCATATTGGCAATAAGTTCAAAATACCCCAAAAATATAAAGACGATAAAAACCAAGATTGAATGCATTCTCTATTCCAAGAATCAAGGCCTCAAATTTTGTTACATTATCAGTACATGCAAATTCTAATATGTAAGAGAAATTGTGAATTTTCCCTACAGGTGAATACAATACTATACCTGCTCCATTACCTTCATAGGAGCATGAACCATAAAATTACATGTGATACATACCATCTTTAGGGTCACAAAGTTGTGCAACAAAATCATTATCTTCCTCTAAAAAAATTAAGTAGACACCTATATCATCTTCAATGTAAATAACATGCAATTGAGGAACTCTTTCAATGTATGGTGAGATTCTTCCCTCCTGAAGAACAATTATATTCTTTCCATTTTTGGGAAGGGACATGTGTTTTCAATCCAATTGTATCCACTATTTAATGCTTGCCAGTCTCTTCCTAAGATGATAGAATAATTGTTGAATGGCATGTCAATTACTTGAATATTACAAGTGGTCTCGATCTCATGATGAGCACATAATTCTGAAGTTACATCTTTGATTTCACCAATGGTGGCTTGTTGTTGATTGTTGTAAGACAACATACTCTTTGAGTTTTTATTGGTAAATGAAAGACCTAACTCTTCCATGATAATCTTAGACATAACATTGGGGCCAGATCCCCCATCAATTAGACAACAATGTGCAATTTTATCCATAATATTTACAAAAACATAAAATGGAGGATTGTTTTGCATAATTTCTAGGATTATATACATCTACTTCATTTATTTATAGTTCTTCTTTATTATGTTCTTCAATCAAACTGGAAATAGTGGAATATTTACCTTCCACAAAATCCTTTAGATGCTTTTGTTGTTTAGGGACAGTCACCATGTCTAATAAAGATGCATATTATTTGATAGTAGACAATTGTTTCAATATGTTATACTTATATGAATAAGATGAGGTTGAAACCTTTGGAATTTGAGTACCCCTCTTGATACAAGGATTAGTTTGATGAGAGGAAAAGCGATTTTAGGAGGACCAAATTTACCCTTGTTTTGATAGGATTTATTACAAGTATCCACCATCATGATATCCTCTTCCTAAGCCTAATATAAGGTAGAAATTGTTGTATCAATCCTTTTTGCAAAGATGCTCTCTCTCATATTATTATTGATCTCACAAGTTTCCTCATCATGATTCTCCTCACATAAATTACACCGGGTTCTTGAGAGAATAGCCTTGGGTTGAAAAATATGATTTTGGCTTCTTAAGGAAACATGGGTGGAGGTTTCAACAGAAGTAGAATTCACCCATTTTCTTTCGAAAGCGATCATTCTATTGCTCATATCCTGTACAAGTTGTAACATGGTTGACATGTCAGTTTTTTTGACATAGTCTTCGACATGGAGTATTGTTTCTTCCAATTGTTCCTCAACTCTAGACAAGTTTGTAATGTAGATCCTATAATGTTAGCATTATTTTCTTCTAAACTATGGCGATAAGTAGAAGGTAATGTATTTTATTAATGCATTAAGGTAGATTGATTTTGTGGCCTAATGATTTCAGGAATATGATTGTATAATTTAGTGAAACGTAAGTTAAAATATTTGATAGTTTCACCTTTATTGTAAACAAGATTATTGTAATATTTTAACAAATCTGTTGGACTTTGAGGTTGTCCATATGTCAATTTAAACCAATAGGATAATTCATCCTAAGTCATAAATATCTTAGGCGGTAATTCCAATAAATCGACAACAACCTTTCCTTCCAAAGAATTAACAAATAGTCTCATGCATGTATCATTTTCATTTGCTCCAATGTTGTGACATGCATTTGAAAAAGTAACTAGACGCTCATTAACTGAAATAGTTCCATTGCCAGAAAATTTAGGAAAATGATCTTTAAACTTTGGAAGAGGAGTGGTGGTTAGAGCCAAATCTAAAGTAGAGGACACATGCCATGGAATAGTATTTCCATCCTCTTCAAATTGGAATAAACCGTATTGTTTGATCATTTTTGTGGGATTTGTGGTTGATTGGACATTATTATAATTATTATACATGATTCTGATCAAGGAAGAAGATGAAGCTTATGATAAAGTAGATACGCTAGTACTACCAGAACCACCAGATGAAGTCATTGTAGATTTCCTGGGAGGAAATGATATTGTGAAACTTGTAACTCCAGTCTTAGAATCAGATAAAGATATTTGAATCCTTGGATGCAGATTCTCTAATAATGCCTTTCTCCTTCCTATATCAGAGGCATGACGTTTTGTTCGTCTTAATGAACAAGGTCGATTTCAATCCTACCTTTGAATGGATTCTCTTTGTTCTTGGATTTCAATATCCCAAGTGATAACCTCCCAAGAATGTTCAAGTTATTCACAAGTGTAGGAAGTTTCTAGGATAAAATAAAATAAAACTTGATGTTATACTTCTTTGTTTACAAAGATGAAACCTTAAGTTTGGTTGTTGTGGGATAGGCAAAGTAATTAAACAAAAGAATAGAAAAAGGAAATAAAAGAAAAGAACCAGAGAGTAAAAATAACTCCCCAGTATGGTTGCCAAATAAATGTTGATGGGAGGAATGGAAAAATCCTCAATTAAGCATTTTTTAATCTCACTAATTTAGATGAGATAGATGGGATTATCACCCTAGGTTTATATCCTATAAAAAAAATCAATCAGACCTAAAGAAATAGATTCTTGGATCTGACGTTATTATAAATATATTCAATCTTTGTATATTTTTGTGAAATAAATTAAAAATAGAAGATGTACTTGCAAATGTGTTTAAAAATATATGAAATCAGTGAATGCAAGATAGTATAAATCTGAAAATCAACATACGATAGGTCTCATAAATGAGATGAAATCAATAGATAACTTCATTGATATCAATATGAGTAACAACCAAGTTTATATTTTCAAACCCATGTGAGGGTTTGGATCAGAATTAGACTTAGAAGTCTAAGATGTTATTTGACTCATACATAGACAATTGGTGTCTTAAAATAAGAAGACTAGAACTGAAAATTGAACTGGGTCAATCCAAGCTACAAGCACATCATGGTCTTAACTCTTTGGAGCATATCAATAATCAATGCTTCCTAGTCCTTTCCTTGCCACCTTTAGAATAACCCTTATCATAATCATTTCTCTTTATTTTCTCATGTCCGTAATTTGTCTTTCTCTCATTTTTTTATGTCTTCGAAAAGCAGTTTTAGTAGTTCAACTACATTTTTGTTTTAAAGTTAAATAAATTTAGTTAGGAGAAGACAACTTTTATTTGTAATGAGGGTAAATAAATAATAAATAATAAATAATAGGTGGGGTCCCTCTAAGTATTTTTTTCCTTCATTTCCAACATTTCCCTTGTAACTACATAATATAATTAAATATCATGCATAAATAAGCATAATAAAATATACCAAAAAGTAACCAATATAAACATTCCACATCAACAAACACTTGTACCTCAAAAATAATATAAAAAATTTTCAAAAATAAAATCATGTGTCTACTATCCAAAATATGCATTAATTGTCAAGGTGATGATGTCTTCATAGAAATTTAAATTAATCATAAATGCTATTTTTTTATTTGATGGTGCTTCTCTTTGGTTACTTCCGTCTAAGAGAGCAGCCCTATGTTTAAGTCTTTATCCACATACTGTTTTCTTTCAATTTCTCAATCTCAGGGTGCATATCATTGAAAGTAAATTTCCTCTTATTACTTTCTACTTGAGTTTAAGGTTGTTTTGACTATATGGATGAGGATTCGGAGGACTCAGAGCTTGGTGAATTATTAAGTTGTTTTCCCTTATCCATTGTGGGTTCAATAGGAAGTACTTTGTAGTTTCTATGGACTTGAACTAACTAGGCCATATAAGCAGCAGATGCAACATGAGGCATGGAATGTAGAGGAGGAGGTGGTGGTAAAGGGTTATCAGGCCAATGGGCTATGCCAGAAGGAGGATTTCCAAGAATATTTTCCCAGCCATCATTGGCTAGTTACATAGGAGGTTCGAGAAAATAAATAATACTAAGACGTGATTGTAGAGGAAGATTTGGCAGATCTCGGGGTGATGGAAAGGCGGGATGTCTAGCAGGGTTCATGTAACCAATTTTCACCAGTTGATTGAACTCTTCAGAATTGACATAAAAAAGTATTGATAATTTCATCCTCTTATTTCTTCTTTGCTACCAAACACATTGGGCACTCTTCCTATTATTCCGTTGTTACCTCTGTTTCCACTGCGGTTACTTCCCCGACTGAAAAAGATCATCTATATGCACCATCATTCCAATTAGTTAAAATACAAGACGCAATACACCAAACATCTAATACAATTTTTCTTGAAATGACTTAGCTATGGCTTTGAAAAAGACAAAGTATTTCAAGCATGCAAGGGAACAATGAGTGGGAATGAAGGAAAATAGGGAAGAAAAATCATGTTTGACATGAAGTCCTCTCTTTACTTGTTCCAAACATCTGAACTCTACATTCCTTTACAAAATTTCTTCAAATGAACAATAATTTATTTCTTTGAACATGGAAAATGAGAGAAAAATGAAATAATAAATGATAGGGAAAGAATGAAAAGAGAGTTATAATTAGCGAAAAATGTTATGAGATGAGAGGAATGCCTGAAAAATTCATGGTCATTGTCTATAAATAGTAAACCATATCATTCTATAATCTATGTAAAGTTCCTTTCAAAACATCCATAAGAATTTTTCCAAAACATTCATGAATGCCAAGATTATTCCCTTTGTTCACACTATACTTCCAAATTGCATAATGATATAAGCTTACAACATCTAAATCAAGTGCTAAATTGCCCATATAACATCCTTTGCCCAAAAAATAGAATTAAAGCCATATATAGGTCTTTTATCATAAATGAATCTAACAGACCTTTCTCAAAGGTTTTTATTAATCAATTACATAAACAGGGGATAATATCATGAAATTTAAATGACGTATGGTTTGGGAAACATGGGAATAATGCCTAGAAAGTGATAAATCAAGTGGGGAAAATTCCTAATTTATGTAAAAGACAAAATTTCCATTTATATAATAAACCTTTATTCATGCGCCAATTATGACTTCGCTCTTTATACTTTAACATCTCAGACCTTTCATCAAACTTTATCATAAAAAACTATTTGAATGACTAGATGATAATAACTTCAACAAACATTTACTTCTAGAAAAATTCAGAGAAACCACAATATTTTCATTTGTTTGTCTGCGTTTCAGATCCATATCAGGATCCATCTTCAAGACATCAAGTCTGAGTAAAAATATGAGATAAGTAGAAATAATAAACTATTTGTGATATAGTTTATACCCTAATAATTTTATTATTAAATATTAATCTATACCTTAGTATTATTATTATTCTAGTTTTTTTTCCTTATTACTAATATTAACCTTAGTACATTTTAAGTAATTTAATAACTCTATTAATAGAACTAACATTAGTAAACCCTAAATATTAATACTAATATTATTAATGATATATTTTATACCCTAATAATAATATTATTAAATATTTAACCTACGCTTAATATTATTATTCTATGGTTTATTCCTTATTACTAATTTAAACCTTTATACATACTAAATAAGTTAATAACTCTATTACTAAAACTAACATTATTATACCCTAAACTTAATAATAATATTATTACTCTAGGGTTATTCTTTATTTACTAATACTAGTACTTCTCCAGTAATATTAATAACCCTACTACTAATAAAACTAACATTAATATTATTATTATTAAAGATAGTTCCTTAATAATAATCAATTACAATTTTAACATTATTATTAAATATTATTCCTTAGTATTAAATATAATTTTAGGGTTTCTAGAGAGCCAACTCTTAAGTTTTCATCCCTCTTTAGTATTTATTGCTACTCATATCATATTTGTACTCAAACTTTATGTCGTGAAGATGGATTGTGATGTGGATCTGAAACATCAATGAACGAATGAAAACACTGTGGTTTCTCTGAAATTTTCTAAAAATAACTCTCACCACATAAATATTTTAATCAAACATTTACTTTGTTTATAGGCGAGCCTAGTTCACAATGTCATGCATATTTGAGACCATGGTTAACAAAATAATGCAAAGGTTGGCATGCAAGTGAAATTTAGAACCATAGGCTTAGCATATATGCCATAAGGATAAAGAATGAGCACGACCTCAATCTAAAAAAATAAATCGAGTATGACTGGAGTTGTAGCTCTCATTTTCCATAGACAAAAAGACCATTACTCTGTTTTAAGTTACCCAAAATTTTGAACATAACAAAGCTACGATTTAAATGAAAATGAACTCGAGTTATACCCCAAAATCATTGCTATCAACAATGGTTCAAATTTAAGGAACATAGGGTATATGTATCAAAAGAGTAGTGGGTTAAGTGTGATAGTGAGCAAAGGATCAAAATGCGCACAACATCAACAAAGAACAAGAATAGGGTTGGGCGCAAGATGTGTGTCTCGTTATAATAAAACCCCAAATAAAAATTGATCCATCACTCTTCCATAAATATGAGCTCAAATAAAAAACGAGAATGGACACAGTCATAGGATGAATGGTTTCCATTGAACTGCATGCAACTTGAAAAATATTTTATCTAACCAGGGTTTGAAGCAATATAACATAGAAACTAACCAATGCTATATTCACACATGTCTTGGAAATAAACACTTGTAAACTCAGATTCGAACTTGAGTAACAAACTCAAAAAATATCAATGTTGGTTGTATAAATTTTGCAACAATGAACAACTCATATCCAAATTAAAACCTAATCCAAAACTTATTCAATCGTCCATTATACCAACATGGGTTCAACCCACAACTTGGACTCAACCATTAAAAGTAACTTGAATGTTAGTCACATAAGTTTCCAATAGTAAAAATATTGTATGCTTATTCAAATTCACACCCAAACCAAGACCGTGTGCATATTCATTATAATAGAAGTGGGTTCAACCATCATTCATTTTTATTCTAGAACCCATTGAATCTTTCAGGAAAATGGAAAATGAAAGTATGAATTCGAGAGAAGTGACAACAGAGGGTATAAGCACATATTTTTCTTTTACAAGTAAAACCCTCAGACAACATTTTAGAAATTCCATTTTCATGAGAGAAATAGAAGGGAAAAGAAACATGCACACTCATAACCAGTCAAATTCAGAGCCATTTCTACTTCAATAACACACAAAAACTCTGCAAGATATGTTTCATAGACTGACGAGTACATACCTCATCCAAGAGAACTTATATACCAATAATGGAGGCTGAAACAATTACTACAACCAATAAGAGGGAGGTTTTCCAAAGTTGAGCTTAAGCTCTTCTTCCACAAACCAAACTCAAATGAAATGACCAAAACCCCAAGAAACATGAGGTGGTAAAATGTAGAACTGTGGGATTTAATGCCCACGCTCTTTCCATTTAATGCATGACCATCCCATCACGTCAACATTAAATCCTCATACCATATAAACATGCTAACTCAACAGATTGTTTCAACGTTAAAAAAAACGAGATCATATCAACTTTGAAACATATGCCATGTGCTATGTCAATTTCAAACCTCATACCATTTTCCAATAAATGTTACCTCCAACATATCACTTTAAGTTTGTACCTTATGATATCCACGTTTGCGCTCAAATCCAAGTCCAACGGGTTAGGTCATATAAAAAAATGGTATATCCATATGTATATATCAAACTCAAAGAAAATCTTATAAACTATATAAGCTATTAAAAGTTTATATATCTCAATTCTATAAACTTAATATGCTTTGAAGGTCATAGTGTAGGAAATAACTTTGATTTTCATCATGCATATAATCATAGGAACACACCAACCATGTTCTTTACAAATTTTACGAGTTTCATGCTTAATGTCGCCATGATGCTGAGAAGTAAGCAGATTTACCATAACTTGATGTTTCTGCAAACTACCATATATCATATTCAAATGAAAACAAGCATTTTGCATCACCCAAATATGTATATTGATAAACACTACAAGAACTCTGAATCAATATACCATTACTCTGAAATGATGTCACAACTTACATGAAGAAATGCCAACATGCCGAGGGAAATGTTACTCTTCGAAATAGTCATTTTAGTGTCTTTTCTCCTAGGGGACCCCACCTATTATAATTTCATAATAACTATATATATTCTTTGCAATACTTTGCAGACTTTTATAGTGGGTGACGAATTTCTGAGTCAACACCACCATGAAGGATGGACGGATTTTCTAGTTGTTCCCCATGGAGGATGAATACACGAGAGAAGTTTTGTCACAGTGAAAACCAAATAATTTATGAATGATGTAAAGGAAACAAAGGAATGTTGTGTTGTAGATTTAAAGAGAGCTACATAAGGGCAATGTAATAGATATTATATCAATGCATAGAAGATGGATATGCCTTAATAAGTTCAACCATTTTTTAATGTATTCCCAAAAATTGTGAGGGAAGATCTACCTAAATATTTACCATCAAAGAGGAGAATCACACATGAGAGATATTTTGTACCTGGAGACACATTACCAAATCAGGGTACACACATAATGGATCCAATAGAGATTTTAGAGTTGAACCAATAATTTGAAGATTAATTGTTGAAAGGTTTGATCATAGAAAGTATGAGCATGTGTGCAATACCATCGTTGTTGAATTCAAAGAAATACATGATATGGAGGATGTGAACTAGATTAAGAACCAAATTATAGTAAAGAAGACATTCCCATTTACGAGAATGGATCACTTAATGGATTGTTTAAGTGGTGTAGAATATTTCACGAAGATTGATTGAAGTGTGAATACCATCAAATTCAAATTAGATAAGGAGATGAATGGATGACAACATTCAAAATGAAGCATGGATTCTATGTATGGTTGGTAATTCATTTTGGTATGAATAAATCATAGATTATATTTATGACATTGATGGCTAAAGTATTTTGTCATTACTATTAAGTTAACCTTGACCAAGTCAAAGAGTAATTTGGTTAATCTTTATTTGGTCATTAATGGTTTTATTGCAGGAAGTTTATAGGCCCATGGTATTTTCTCATGGTATAATCTTGTGATAATGCTTATTTAAATGCTTGAAGAACTCTATTGTAAAGTGCCTCAAGTAGATTGTTCTTTGGCTGACCTAGCTAGATTGGCTAAGGTTAATAATAAAAGATATATATTTGGTGTTGGTTTTCTTGGTAAATGGTTTCTAAGGTAAAATATATTATTAATCTTGTGACTACTTTGTATTTCTATAGTTGTGCTCCATTTTTATTATGGTATTAGAGTTGTGAAGATGTGGACTCTCGAGTGAGAGTGATATGATGCATAGAGCCATGCATGGGAGGATAAATCTCTCTCACAAGAGAAGCCATAGAATGTTGGATTACATGATGAAACAACATAGGTATATTTATTGAATGGAGACTTGGATATACAAAGAAAATCATAGAGTTGTGTACAGGTTATGTGCTTGTTTGTGGCCTTGGAAGAGACTGAGATACATTGGCAATTTCTACATATTATGGCCATGAAATATATTGCATGCAGATTTGTAAGGTTGTGATCAATTTGGTGATCTATTGATTGCATAGATATGCTATAATTTACATGTTCATGCAGATTGAGTTCACAACATGTGCATAAAATATTGACAAGGGAGAAAATGTACAAATTGAGTATGGATCTTTTTTTGTGTTGGTTTCAAAGGTAGGCCACATGAAAAGTTAAATTAGAGAAAGAGATTGTATGAGGATTCCTGATGAGTGCACTTAGATGTTCTTATGTTTATGTCTATGGCTATGAGCCAACCCTATGTACCACATGTGAAGGAACTTGTAGGTTTTTTGGCATTTTCAAATGCATGGTAGATGCATAGGGGAATGACAATGATGATTGTGAGAACCTCATCGAGGGAGGCAACATGACAGAAAATTTTTTATGCATCAAAACCTTAAATTAGCACAAATGTTATGTACAAAATGCTTAATATAGCATAATAAGTTAGAGTACACACAATGTACACTAAAATGTGAGCATGGATCACAACTCCAAAATCAATAAGATATATGAGTTACACAATAAATCTTTAAGGAATAAGAGAATGTATTCAAATACCCCAATACATACATATATCCGAATCAAATGTCCCCCCTTTAATAATGACTACATGATATTTGTGTATACCTATTCACACATTGCACATGTGGCCCCTTTATTAGGCTGACCACTATTATATATACATTTACTCCATTACATATACATTTAACTCCCATATATGCCTCCCTTTGGGTCATATCATAGTACCCTCCTTCAAAAGTCTTTGTCCTCAAATCTTTGTAGTTGAGGGTTTTACATGTCACGAAACCAAATAATAGGATTTTCTTATATTCTTTCTCTCTTGGTGCCACTATTGATGATCCATATGTTGAAGGAAAATCTCCCTGTGGACAAGTAGATCTCCTCAAACAGCTAGATTTTTAACTCTAAGACAGAAAGTGCTTATCATGGTCACTGACTTCCTTTTAGGTCTACACAAACTAATGCATGAAGAGGAAGGAGGAAAGGCATACCTTTTACCGGTGTTTGTCCCTGCACGCTCTGAGTTGAACTCCAATCTTGAGCTCCTCGATAAGCCCTGTAGACAAACAAAGTAAAACCACTTCCTATCCTATCGAGATTAGTTCGAAGCAGACCTATCTACTTAGAGACAAATTCATGTAATGCCAAACACAAATTAGAAAGAAACATGCCAAGCATGTTACATTAATGAGGACAAAACGTTACTTACAGCCATAGATGGAATGTAGCAGTTTCGTCAAGTTCTCCTTGCCTAACCCTTGCTCAAAAGCTCCACGATCGGAATGAAGATAGCTTCGCTGATTAGCCTCCACTTCACTGTGTGTTTCCTATGAGATCATAGGTTTCATGCTTCTAATCCTTCTCCAAATATCACTTATGAGATCATAATTTTGGTATGATTCTCCATCCAGATCCTTCTTTCACCATGGGAAAGCCTACTTATATAGCCTTGGAGAGGCTCAACAACTTGAGATATCTTTGGGGTGAGTTGAGGATTTTCCTCCTTGAGTTAGGGATCTTACCTAAGATCATGGTTGGACTAAGGATTCGAATCCAATTGCCTTCCAAGATTGAAAAGATCTTTCCCCCATTCTCCTCAACAAACCAACTGCTGCCCAAAATAGATAGCGCTGCACCAAAAGGGTTGTCAGAGCGTTATAACGCTCCCTAGTAGTGTATAGGGGGGTGCCAACACTCCTAATAGTAGGAGAGCTCCTTCAAAAGGGCTGATACAGTGTTATAATGCTCCCAGAGAGACTATAGGGGGGTGCCATCACTCCTGAGAGAGGTATAGGGGAGCACTCTCCTCCAAAAACTCAGTTTTTGTGGTTCTTTCAGATGGCAAGAGGTACATAACTCCAGTTAACCATTCCTCTTCTTCCAAATCAAGTGTTTGAGGTGTTTCAAGTGTCTTTTTGATGTCGTTATAAGTATGACATAGGCATCATGGCAGTATGCTTTGCTTGACACTTGCGACACTTGTGAGAAAAATGCGTCACTTGCGACCCTTGTAATGACGACACTTGCGACACTATCAAAGTGAGTATTTTTTATGTGTAACACCATCCATCCAAATTCAATTGTTTTTGGTCTTAATTCTTGATAGTTGGTTGTTGCATAATTTTATTTCCTTTGATTATGTGTGTTGTTGTTGTGGCTTCTCCAATTTTTTGTAGTTGTCAGTGTCTAATAATATCTTGTTGAATAATGGTTTGTTGATGCCCCGTTCCATGAATATTATTGTTTATTCTATCTTCTTTCTTGGTAACGTTGATGTTGATCTTCTTTCCTTTCTTGAAAATTTGTTGGTTAATAGAGATGAGTTACACAAAAAATCCTTAAAGAATAGGAGAACCTCCTCCAAATACCCCAATACATTCATATATCTAAATCACATGTTCTCGCTTCAATAATGACTACATGATCTCTATATATACCTATTTACACATTGCACATATGAACCCTTTTCTAGGAAAACCATTATTACATATACATTTACCTCATTACATATACATTTAACCCCCATATATGTCCCCCTTGGGGTCAATTCAACAAGTACCTCAAGATTTTCAAGATCGATTTTGGCAAGTAATGGTGCTTGAGATCGATAATCCATGGATAACACAAGTGAGTGTTGAAAATGATTGTGAAACCTAGAACAATTTGGATGGGTTATGTTCAAAGTCTATTTTAAGACAAAGTCAAATAATGGTTTTTTTTTTATGTGTGTCCCAATTTCACTTTGTGTGTGGATTCACTAGTGTAGATATGAATGAAATTTGATTTATTTTATTTTTTAGTACACAATTTGTGGATTTGTTGGGGTGTTGGTTATTGAGTTGACTAGGTCAGTTGAAGTATAGATTTGATCAAGATAACTATAGATGTGAGAAGTTCAATTTGCATAAATAGAGATAGGATTTTGGATATCTCTGTCGATGGAATTCCTCACATTGAATTAACATTGAAGCACACAATTTAATGAGAATACATGGTAGGTAGCACAAGTGACATGTATCTCAAATTACATGCACATAAATTTCATATGACAAAGCTTGATATTAGAGCCAAGGATGTAGGAAAAATACGAAAAGGTAATTTTTTGGGTCCATATCAAGTCAAGACATGTTTTAGCATTGTAGTTGTGATATCTTCATGGCTTGTAGTAAGATCCAAATCTTAGGGTAAAGTCAACAAAATAATTTTATATATATATATGTCCATGTGATAGCTCGTTGTGATTTTGTATTATTTAACATCGTTATTTTGTAAGTTGAATGGGAACAAGTATGTCTTTTGAGTTGCAGTTGCAAGGGAATCTTGATGTTGACAATATTTAATCCACGACGAGAGAATAATGATGAAATATATTCATTATAAGTGAGGGAACAAGCATAGCTATATTTGGATCAAGAGGGATGTAGGAAATAGAGAAGTATATGTTTCATAGCATCATATGGTAGGGATTTTTTATGGATTTGGAATTAATCACATATGTAAATCAACATAAGACTTTAATATGTATTTAAAGGCATGTGTATCCCTAGTTTGTTTGATCATCGGTGTAAGTTCTAGACATAGATCTAGGCGACATAATTAAGGGGGGCATGTTGTATTTATGGATACCCGATTATAAACTTTGGGGGCAGTAGGTGTTTACCCCAAGTCAAGTTTAAAGGGGGGTGTTAAGTTAACCTTGTCTTGTTCAAAGGTTAATTATGTTAATATTGATTTGGCTATTAATGAGTTTACCATAGGAACTTTACAGATCCATGGTATTGGGTGGCTTGTGGTATTTCCTCATGGTGTTGGCATGTGAATATCCCTATTTGAAGGCTTGAAGAACTCTTATAGGATATGTTGAAAGGTTGAACATGGGAAGTGAAACAGATAGACACATAGTCGTTAAAGCAAGCAAATAAATGGCTAATATGGATAATTTTAGTAAAAAAATTGAGTTCTTTGTAATACTAATGGACAATGATAAACAATATATGTTGTTGGAGGAAGATAGAGATTGGGTTGGCTGCAAGAGAAAGATAGAGATAAATAAATTTATTGGATTTGAGTATGCATCAAGAGGGAGAGATGTTTCCCTTAAGAATATATTTTTAGGACATTTGGGAAACTATAGGTTGAAGATCGAAGAGAAGGTAGAGAACACAACTAGGAGTGTTTACATCAAGAAGCAAGCACATGTATGTTGAGGATGTGAGGAAGGAGATATTGAATGGTTGATGTGAGAAGAGAATTAACACTTAAGTGATTTAATGCCAAAGGACATGGAGTATGAAGCATACAAAGTGTTTGGTCATGAGATTGTAGGCCATATGAGAGAGAAGATGCATGAGATTGTAGGCCATATGTTGAGGAGTAGAGAACTGAGGGTGTTTGGTCTATATGTGAAAATGAGACTTGTGAAATATCAAGGGTGTTGATGATTGCAACATCGTGTGACATTCTCTAGGAAACGTTCTCCTTTGGATTGAGTTGAGTCGACCTGTGAGAAATCCCATGTGTTGGGTGTGCCCATGTGATGGGTGTGTGACATTCTCCAGGGTACGTTCTCCTCTGGGCTGAGTTGATTTGACCTATGAGAGTGCCCATGTGATGGGTGTATCATTCTCCTCTGGACTGAGTTGAGTCGATGTGTGGTCTCCTGCCTTTGCACTCCTGTGGACTCAGTTGAGTCACGATTGAGATGGTACGCCAGATGATTCTCCTTTGGTCTCAGTTGAGATAGAGATCTATTGAGTATGACATCCTTATGGCTGAGCACAGGTGGATGTGTCCCTAGTGGCTGAGCACTAGTGGATGTGTGGATCCCTTGATATATTGTCTAAGTGTAAGATTTACTTGTAACCCTAATTGTGATGTAAAGGGTACAAGTTAGCCCCACCATATGTGAAAGATAATTAATGTTTATTGTAATAAATAATTGTATTTCTGAGCTATTGAGGTCGGCCCTATTGTGCCAATAGACACACCTATTGATGTGTATGGTCTTGTACAAATAGAGGTGATTTCCCCATTGAGGAAACACACTCTCACACTTGTCACTTGTCACTTGGAAATTTATGACCTACTTGTAACGCCGAAGTGCGCACCTCTCGTGGGCGCTAATTTCAAGGTTGTAGAAGCACCCTCTTGTGTGCATCTAGGGTTTATGGTTGGGGGATATTCTCTTGAGAATATAACAAATGATTGTTGGGTTTTTCCCCTTGTTGAGAAGGGTTTTCCCATGATATTTCTTGTGTTCTTGTGCATGGTAATTCTTCTTATGATCTTGGTTATTGCAACACTTGTGTATGGTGTAGTTGCATTTGTTTATGGTTCAAGTATGTATGTTAAATGAAATAAACCTCATGCTTGAGCCTAGCATAGTGGAAATTCAACAAAAAATAGGTTGTAATCCTCATCATAGCGAAATGAATATAATCCATATCATAATGAATGAATATACCTTTGTGACTAGAATGCTATGAATATAGTTTTTCTTATATTTTTGTGTTATTTCCTTTGTTGCAATACTAAGTGTGGTTTTAGATCAACACATAAAGTGTTGCTTTGGTACCATTTCTCATGGTTAGATATCCAATTTTAAGCTAACCTTTACCTTTATTTATTTAGGATGTCACATATATAATTTTTTAAGTTTTCACCAACTTTTAAGTAGGGTTATGTTGATATTAACTTTATTATAAAAGTGAATAAGGTAGATGTATGATAAATCACCTATGTTTTTTAAACTAACCTTAATTATGGCACAAAACTTAATATTTTCATGGTGATAGATTTGATGTAGTGTGGTACTTGAGATGAGGGACTATGACTTAAGTAATGAGCATAGTATGGAATGTATCTAAGAAGTTTAATAGAAGTATCTTGAATACAAAATAATGATATGAGCATAATTTACAGGGTTAGCTCAAGTGGTTATAAGCCAAATTTGAAATCTTTTCCTCAAAGTTAGGGATGTACGAGTTTAACTCTTTTAATCCCCTTAAAGTTAGATTATGTAATCATGATAGATTATTTAAAGTATTTACCATCCATGAATCATGAAAAGTACTTGAAAAGTTTTTCATTTTTTTTTTTTAATTAAAAATATAACCATTAATACTTAAATAACTTATAAAAATCACAAACTAAAATTTAATTTATAAAAATATAAAATAACTAAAACTATATATAATCATTACTATATATAATCATTTCTAGACTAAAATTTATAAAATAAAATAAAATTATATATATATATATATATATATATATATATATATATATATATATATATATATAAAAGGAAGAAGGAATCAAACCCAATTAACGTCTTTATTGATTACGTGATGCTAAAAAGTTCACTAAAGTTGTTGGTTGTTTGTGGGCTTAAACCAAGTACAAGGAGGTTGAAATATGAAAAAACTCAACGGAAGGGTCTCTTTATTCTGTTTTCATCCATTTTTTTTCTTGGATCTTAACTATGACTTGGATCTTTGTCTCATAGAGCCCATACTCAAGAAGTTGGGTTTAATGAGAATGCTTAAATTAAGGAGATAAAATTAAACTTCCTTTACTTTTTCATTGAATGTCTACTTGAATTTAATTTATTTATTTTTCATTGAATGCCTACTTGAATTTAATTTATTTATTTTTCATTGAATGTCTACTTTAATTTAATTTATTTTTGTTTTAAAATAGTGTAACAATGATAGAATATGTCTTTGTAAGGATTGTTGTTTGTTCTTAAATTTTGCAATAATTCATTGTAGTAGAAGAATTCATTGTAGTAGAAGGGTATAAAACTATTTTTTCTAAAACATGGCATTTTTTTAATATCTTTAATTTCATCTTACTTTGTCAGTTTTGATAGAGATAAATATATAAGATGCTTAGTTACACTTGTGTAACATTGGCCAATTATGTTTTTTAATAACCAACTTCTCTTCATAAATCTTCTAATAATTCATTGCAGAGAAAAAGTGTAAAACCATTTTGGCTTAATGGTTGTTTTATTGTTTTTTGTTTGTTTGTTTTTATAGCCTATTACACAAGAAGAAGATTGAAAAATACAAACAAAATGATATATGTGCATAAATTTCAATCAAAAGACATGAGAATAATATAATATCAAGTACTTGATTATCACTACTATGTTATGTTATTACTATTATGTTAGGATTGTATTGCAATGCCTATAGAATTGGAAAACCAAGCCTCCTCATGTATTTTTCTATTTGTATTTAGAACGGAGAACCCATTCTTTTAATAAAAACTTCTTTTTCACTATTGTAATGCATTCATTGCAAACAAGGGCATTTGTGAACTCTCTAAATTTGTTTGCACTCTGGAATGCCTTTATGGTTAAAAAGGGCATTTATAAACTCTATGAATGCTAAATTACAAATGAGAAATAGGCTACGAAGGTTTGTTAACAAACAAGGAGTTGAGTTAGGGATTCACACTACCAATGTGTATTAGTATGAATGATGGTTCGTATCTATATAACCTTCAATTTTGAGAGCTAATGAATCATATCAAAATTTACATTGAAAATAAATAAATAAAAAGGGATTCAATTAATTGAGAATCAATTCTAAATTCAATAATAATAATTCAATTGAAAGCTATTTTCCACCAACTACTTCTCACTCCAAACCTAGTTTAGTAGATTTAATTTCTTCATGTGCAAGATGCTTCAATGTCTTCGTGGCTCCCCATTAAATTTCATAAAAATTTGGCCCTCCTTTAATACTCCTGATTTGACCTTGTTTTGTCAGTTTCAACAAAGATAGATAGATCAAAATGCCTAAAGGCACTTGTGCAACGATGGAAAAATGACTAAGGACCATATTTTGTTCTTAAATCTTACAACTCATTGTAGAGGAAGGGTGTAGAACCATAATTTTCTTAAAACATGCCCCTCCTTTAATACCCTTGATCTCATCTTACTTTGCTAGTTTTGAAAGACATAGATAGATCAAGATACCTAGAGACACTTGTGGAACAATGAAAAAATATGCCTTTCTAAAGACCATCTTTTCTTCTTAAATCTTCTAGAACAATTCATTGTAGAGGAAGGGTGTAAAACCCTCTTGGCTTGATGGACATTTTAGAGTTTCTCCTCCATTTTTATAGCTTATTACACAACAAGAAGACTACTAAAGAGAAACAACATGATATCTATGCATAAAATTCAATCAAAAGACATGGTAAGAATATAAAATCAAGTACCTCATTATCACTACTATGTTATGCTATTATTATAATGTTAATATTGTGTTGCAATGCCTGTAGAACTAGGAAGCCAAACCTCCTCATGTATTTTCCTATTTTTTTATAGAATTGGAAAGCCATGGTTCTAACTACAACTTCTTTTGTATTGTTGCAATGCCTTTATGGAAAACAAGGTCATTTATGAACTCTCCAAATGATAAATTACAAATGGGAAGTAGGATACAAGTGTCAAGGCTTCATTAACAAACAATAACTTGAGTTAAGGATTTACACTGCCAATGTGTGCCTAAGCACTATCCTAGCGACTGTCAAGACATCTTTTTTCTCTATGTTATTTCAACTACTTAAACTTAAAGATGCAAGGACATTTTCGCTATACAACTCTTATTTACAAATAATAAATAAAAACACAATGTATGTACTTATGATGCTACACCAAGGATTTTTCCACAAATCATTCATTTCAAATATGTTACCAATGATCTTACCTTTTATACTTGCATTGTTAAATCGTTTAATTAGATGTATTTATACACCATAAAATTGTGGAACAAAGTCTCAACATATAGAGAAGTTGCAATGCCCAATGATTTAATTGAATAATGTATTCTCCTATTTATGCATTGTATGTATTTTTCACATTTCATATTATGATAGTAGTGTATGTATATTGTTGCATAACTCTCATTTGTACAATAGTACAATATGGGTTCTATATGGAATCATAATGAGAAGATGCAAGTTTACTAATCCTCCACAGCATGAGTTTCATACCCCTGGTTTTGTGACCTTATATTGCAGTCCATGTGATTAAGTTAATGACTTTATATTGTAGGGTTTAACCTACTTTCATGTCTTTTTCCTATCTGGAACCTTCGGATTATGTTGTTGCACCTTTTTATACAATTATTACTTGTGACAATTTATTTAGAAATCCTTAGCCATATTTTGAATTCTCATGTAGAGGTTTTGTGGTTCTCTAAAATCCACAACTTTCTTTTGATCATATAGGAGAGGGGATTTTAGGCCCTCTTAACCCCACAAGTTTCTTATGATTTTGTTAGACATGTGCTAGTGCCATATTAATCTAATAAATTTTTTGTGATCCATTGAGGGGGAAGGTTCGTGGTTTCTCTCAACCATTGTGATCCCATAAGGAGGATTGCATGCCCTCTCCACTATAAAACCATCACTTTAAAGATTTTTTCCACTTTTGCATGTCTCTACAACCTCACAGAATTAAATTTTCTCATTTGTTTTGAAGGATCTTCTTTCATTATTACTATCATGTAATCAACATTGAAGCAAAAAGCTATTAGTAATATGGCTAGGAACTATGTCCATCCTAACATTCATCTCACTTGCACAATCATGATGACCCATAAAGAGATAACATGTACCTAGAGAGAATTGATCTCTCATAAGAGAATATCACCATCTTCACTTCACCAACTCATTTAAAACAAATCATTTTTAAGTACATTATATAACATTTACAATTTGTTCATATATGTTATGAAACCAAAATTATGACTTTTAACACATTCATAAAGAAATTTTAAGTGTTAACACATAAATAAAATTAAAGTGGTCAACTTGTATCCTTATGTGTCCTCTTCACTCACTCCTTTACAATGACTCTAACTTTAAAGATGAGGCTGAGAAAATGATATGTTTTGTTTAAAAGAAGGTATTTCTAAATTTAGTTCTATGATCTCTGAAAAACTTATTATTTTGATATATTTTATTATTATTATTATTATATTTGTGATATAAAATTTAAATTACAATTTTGACATATATTAAGGAGATTTTAACTTATACTTTCAGAAATATTTTATATGGAGAAAGTCATCCTACATTTTGTTAATATTTTAAAAGAAAGAATTTTAAGTTAATCTTAATTCTTTCAAAGAGTAATTAGGTTAATATTTATTTGGTCATTAATACATTTACCATAGGAAACTTTATGGGCCCATGGTATTGGGTGGCATGTGATATCTGTTCATAGTATTGGTTTGTGATAATAAATATTTTAAAGACTTAGACGAATTCCATTGTACAGTAGTATATTATTTGGATAGATTGGTTAATTGACCAAGGTTAATAATAAAAGATATATCTTTGGAGTTGATCTTCCTAATAAAGGTTTATAGGATAAAGCCTATTTGTTCATCTTGTGACTACTTTGTATTTATGTTTTTAATACTTAATATTTGGGTAAGTCCATTATTGCATACTTGGATGAAATTTTGATTTATAGTGGTAGTAGAGGTTAGCGTTTGTAGCACATTAAATTGGTGTTGGAAGTCTTGGATGAGGAGAAGTTGTGCATCAACTTGAAGAAATGTTAGTTGTCTAAGTTTAGATGTTAAGAACCAAATATCAATATAGCATAGAAAAACCTCAGAATAAGTACTCAACGCCTTGAAAAAGAGAGAATTTCATATAATAAGCCTCTTCGAGGGGGCAACCTCCTTTTACCCCACATAAATGTTCAAGTACCAGATGA
>ML793774.1:453011-465631 GCA_009831015.1 Picea engelmannii
CAACATTTCTTGCCACCTTAAATGCATTCTCCAATGATTTGGGTTCCCAAAGGCGAACCTCATGTTGAATGTTATCCTTTAAAGTTCCTATGAATACATCAATCAAGTGCTCATCTGGAATACCTGTTACCTTTATATTCAATATTTCGAAGTTCTCAATGTGCTTGGTAACTAAACCCTTTTGCTTGAGATTTATCAATTGGCTAAAGAAGGTATTGCTCCTTGTATCCTCATAGTGTGCTATCATTTCTTTCGTGAAAAATTTCCAAGTGACGAGTGATTTGCGAGAACAAAGCCATCAATACCATACAAATTGATTGGGTTATAAATATAAAGAAGCAATTCATACCTTTTGTGTATGTGGCACATTATGTAGATCAAAGAATTGATCCATATGAAGTATCCATGTGATTGGGTCCTTGCCATCAAACTTCCTCATATCGATCTTAGGAACGTGGGTGGTCTTCAACCCAAAGTTGGAGTTTCTCCATTCTTGATTCGCCTTCCTTGTGTCCTTGTCATGAATTTCATGGGATACATTTTCACTTTCAGGTGTCCTCTCTATTAGGAATTTTTTCAATCCTTCCATGATCTCCCCTTTTAAACCATCCATCTTAGTATCCAACTTAGCTTCCATTGAATCCATAATCTCTTATAGTTCATCTTTGGTTACTATCTTCTTTTGTAAATCATTTATGTCCCTGCACATTTCTTCACCTTCATCAAGAGTCCAAGTAGGATTGTCTGGAGTCTTATTTGGTGTAGAAGTTCCCTTTTTTGGTGGCATGTTGGCCAAGTATCACTTTAAACCTTGATTTTGAGGTGGTTCTGCTAGACAATCTTCCTTTTATTGTATCTCCAAAATTTCAGCCCTTCTGAGTATGAAATTTTATTTTTTGTAGGTCTCTGATATTTCTTCTCTTCAATGCCATAGGTCTGATAAAAATTGGATGTGCCAAGTGGAATTTACAGTAACTTCCCCACAACTTGCTGATTTTTGGCCTTTGCAGGAGATCTCACTTTTATAGTGTTCCCCGCATAAAATAATTGATATAAAATTCTGAAACTCATACCAGAACTACTACGGGCTGTCCACTATCCAATGCAACTAGTCTCACTCAATTTGGATACTCTAGGAAGAATTTATGATTGTTTTACCTAGAACACCTGCTTGAAACTAGTCAATAGGACTAGTCAGATACCCTATCTTCCATAAGGTGTCTCTACAAATTTAAGATGACCCAGAGACAAAATTTCTACCACAGATACCTTACTAATTTCTGAGAATATCCTCCAAAGTTCAGGGTCTGAAACGTTACAGAAAAAAATTTATAGTGAAAATTCCACAATGACTCAATTCAGGATGATTCCAGAACCCTATCTTACAAAGGTTGTATCTCTGTAAGTATAAGGCCTCAGGAGTGGAAATTTTAACCCAACGTACCTTGATCTGTCTACTAAATATCCTACAAGCCGTTCCTTCTTAATCGTTGTAGAAAACAATTTATAGCGAAAATTCCACGGTGTTTCAGATGTAGCAGCGAAACCCCAAGACCTTGAGCTCTGATACCATATGTTACGAACCAAATATCAATATAGCATAGAAAAACCTTAGAATAAGTACTCAACGCCTTGAAAAAGAGAGCATTTCAGATATCAAGCCTCTTCAAGGGGGAAACCTCCTTTTACCCCACATAAATGTTCAAGTACCAGATGATTCCAGATGAAAATGTCTCCTTGGTATATATAGGAGACTAGGAGGTATACTTACAACTAATGGAATAAATCCGACATAAATAAAATAACATTACTAATGTAATATGCCCCAATTAAGGGGTAATGAGCCAATATTAGGGCTTAATATTGGATATATCATCTCTTGACCAAGTTTTCTTATTATTGTTGAATGAACATGTTTATGCCATTATCCCCTTTTCGAATTGCATATGGATGTAGTATGAAGGGAGTGATAAATCTAGTTTTTTTTCCTATCAATATGTGAAGAATGATAACATATAAGTTTTTATGAAGCATATGAGATATTTGCATACACAAGTTCATGAAAATTTGAAAAATTGAGGGAGAAAAAAAAAAGAAACAAGAGGCACACATCTAGGAGGATACATAAATTACTCCAATTAGGTGAATTACTAATGGTTCATTTGAGTAAAGATCTCTATTGCAAGGGAAATACATTCAGATGAATGTCTAAAATATTGGATCTTATTGAATTATGAGGATATTCAAAGATAAATATTATGAAGTTGAGTTACCAAAAGAGTTAGATATTTGACCTATTTTTAATGTGAAGAATCTTATGACTTTGAAGGATATGAATAAGATGGATATGGAGAAAAGGATAAGGAAAATGAAGAACCAGATTGGATGGAACAAATGACAAGGAAGGAGAAGCCAGAGATGCAAAGGAATTTAGAAAAGACAGCATTCAAGACAAAAGGATCAAAATACAAAGAGTACTAAGTGAAATGGAAAGATAAATATGATATTGAGAACAGATGGATCTTATAGAAAGAGTTTCAAAGATTGCACAAAGGTAAGATGATATTTGAGAAAATAGAGACATTGATTTATGAGAAAAGGAACACATATTTTTTTAGCAAAGGGAGTTTGATGCAAGATTCTAGGGTGATGAATTCTTGATTAAATACATGTAGAGGATGATCAATGTGGATAGTGCACAATAAGAGTTGCAGATGTGAGAGAACAGACACCAATACAATCCACATATTCAAATGGTATGGTTGTCATAAAGAAGCATGTGTGTGGGAAGAAAAAACAGGGCATTGTTGGCATGCATTGGGTAGACCCAAGGTTCAACATTAATTCCCCCAAAAAACCCTAAAGATACCGACCCTTTTGGCATCACCCACAAGCAGGTGAAGTCTCACCCAAGGTACCTATGGGGACTGCAGGAACCAGGCTTTTGCGGTAATGAAGGGAATGGAGATCGTTCTAACATTCATTCAACATGCAATATACCCTGTGCGTGAAATCATAACAATGTAATAACATATGACATATCCATCTTAATTAATCATTCAACATGTGTGTGAAATCATCATATGCATATTAATATTAACCCATAAACATCTATTGCATGTGCATAATAAAAAGAGTAAACCAACACATCATGACAACAAACACATTAGAACATAAGAATTTAGAGTGGTTCACCCCAACTGGGCTACGCCCACAACAGTTGGATTCTTATATTATTCATTCATTTTCAATCCTCACAATAGGTGCACATTGTTCTCAATTAAGATACATCAATTCTACCCAAAATACCCTAACCGTTCATGCATACAGTGCACACTTATCTCGTTTCATCATATGAATATCATCATCTCATTGACTCACACCTATCACTTCATTTCGTCTTTTGCACGCATTGACTCCTGAAAATGCGCTAACTGTCTTCCTTTCCTCTGTGTGCACTACTCCTTAGTTGACTTGTCGTGCAGTTTTCTCTTGCATGATTCCAAAAACTTGTCCGAAAATGTCTTTCTCCAATAGGCCCCCAACACTCACTTGTGGCTCGTCCCGAGCCACTTCAGGATTTCTTCCAGGTCTCCATGAACTTCTGAAATGTTTCCCTTGCAGTTGTGATATTTTCCCTTGCTTGTGTTTATTGTTGTGAAATTCCCTCGA
Organism: Picea engelmannii; assembly: GCA_009831015.1. Classification (NCBI taxonomy): domain Eukaryota; kingdom Viridiplantae; phylum Streptophyta; class Pinopsida; order Pinales; family Pinaceae; genus Picea; species Picea engelmannii. Next base: position 456,684 of record ML793774.1, read on the forward strand.
TCATCTCTACAGTAATATGGGTCTTCAATTTTTCTACATTTTCTTGTACTTCCTGCTTGACCATGCCCTGTGCAGCTGCTAGTTATTTTTTCACCTAATATGCTTTCTCCTGAAGAATTTTGATATTTTATGCACGAGCTTGCTGCTATGCCCTCATCTAGTTCATCTCCGAGTATAATTTTCTATTTTCTACTATTGTTTCCATCTTGTCTATTGGTGGCAAGGTGCTCATCACTTCCTTAAACTTGTTGCCTTGTCCTGCACAACCTGTAGCTTCTACCCAATTTTCTGTAGCTCCACGTCTTTTGTGAACTGAGTCCATACTTCCGTGATTTCTTTGTATATCTTGGCACATTCTACTTCCAGACTTCTGATGTTATCTATGATTGTTGTCATCGTCTTCTCCCTTTTCTCTCTTTCCTTCGGTGGAGTGCTCAGTGTTTGGCGTGCCTCCAAATTGGTAATCTTCATGCGAAATCCCTGAATAGATTTGCTAATCCTCGACACTTCTTCTTCCAATGGAGTATCAACTTCCTTTAGTATCTCTAGAAAAATTTTGTACACTTCATTCACTTTGTTTTTCAACCTTCTTGCTCTTTGTTCAACATCATCACGCTCCATCATAGCTTTGTTATATTCTACATGCAATGTTGATTTTTCATTTGTCACTTTGGTCAATTGTGTTTTCATCGAATCTGCACGCAAAGGTATGTCCTACGTAACACTTATCTGTAAACCCTTTAACACATTCATAAAAAAATGTGACAATACTAAGTCAATATGACTTAATGCTTATGCTTGCTTCTGCATTTCTGTCAAGGGGAACTCTAATGCTCCTGCTGATAACTTCATTACCCGATGGTCTCCTGATGTTTTTGATGGGTGAGATTTCATCGATTGCAACTCTATGGTATTATCCATACTCTCTATCTTCTTTTGTTCTCCTATTCTAACTATTATAATCGTAGTTGTCTCCAAAATTTGTCGCAGTGCGACAATCTGTGCATGCACGTTTGAGTGCCTTTGTTATTGACTTTTTGTTTCTCTCTCAAAATCCTCCTCAGTAAGATCCTTGAATTGATCTATGATATTGTCTAATTCATCATTTTTTAGTGCTTGAATGGTCATTTCCCTCACACCTTTCCTCTTCTTGCGCAACTGGAATAATCTCCCATTGTTTCTGTCTTTCCTCTTCTCTTTTGAATCTGGTATAGTTTTTTGTGTGTCACATGCGCCATTTCCTTGGTTTATTTTTCCTTCTTCTTCTTCATCATCTCCTACTTCTTCTACTTCTGGGTGTAGTGTTTCTGGACACTTTCCTGGATTTTCCACTTGGCATCCAAGTCTTCCATAATATGTCCCATTTCTTCTTCAATCACCGTGTATCTCATGGGCATCCATTCCTGAGTTGGGTCCCTCTTCACTTGAATGTACATATGATGGCATCCTTCCTTAAAACACACAACTCCCTGGTACGCTTCTACCACCTGTCATAATATGCATGGTGTATCCTGAATGCATTGTTGAATTACCTCCTTATAGATGTAAAAAGAAATGTTGCTATACATGTGTCTCTCCTTGTGCACAATGTTCCACACGTTAGCATATCTCACTACCAAACATGGTTTGTTCCCAGCTAACAAAAAATGTGTCTTTCGGCTCCCTCCAAGCCACTGATGCTATTAATATTAACAACCATGTGTAGCGGAATTATGCTCCCTTGTCCTGTGAATCTGTGCAATCCATCAAAAAATTATTAAACAGGAATGTCACCCATTTTATTTGTATGCATTCTATGCACTTCTCCATTGTTGTTATCACATTTGCTGGTACTTGATCCTTGCGACACTTCCTCAAAAAATTTCAAGACAACACTTGCATCGCAAAACTGACACACTCATCATTGATACTCTCTACATCCAACCTGCACACTCCTCTATACGTATCAAACTTCTCATTCATCCTCTTCGACAAATATTTCTCAATTGAATTATCTATAAAAAGTGGTAATGGTTCCTCCCCTACCATTGGAAACCCTATTATCCACGCAATCAACTATGTATCTACGGACACCGCTCTGTACAGCCATAGGTATCCTCCATGGATGTATATTAACAACATATTAACACAGGTGTTGATCTCGACACTCCTACCAAAGTGCGGGATCTCTAACAAGTTTAGAATCCCTGATTTCTCCAACCCTACTGCCCAATTCTGTGGCTCAACCAAGATAAATGATGCCTATGGGAAAATGATTGTCTTCATATATTTCTTCAGTGCTAACTCTGAGAAATTCTTCTCATCTGATAGGTTGTGATCTACAAACTTCCAATTTTCCATTCTTCCTAACATATATTCTTCAATGATTACACCTGGTGGAATTTCTGGCTCCACGAGCTCATACCTTGATTCTGTTTGTAACATGCTTGGATTACCTGTCATCTTTCGAGGTGGTACATACTCCTTCAAAAAGTTGGTCGAACTTACCTCTGACTCAGATGCTCCTGGGGTTCCTTGTTGTATAGGTGCTACTAGTGGCTTAGTGCGTTGTTTCTTTGTTCTTGATGATGATGTCATTGCTACCTTGGGTGGCGCCATATCTATCTATAACACACTTCCCTTAATAACTAACTCCTTTGGCTCCATGTGTGTTCGTTGGGCTCTCTGCTCTCACTTCTCTCAAATCACAATAACTTTTTTCTGTCAACCCCTCAATTGCTTTTATAACTTTTTGTTAGTTGTTACTTTCCCTTTTTTCACCCCAAACTTGTTTTCCAATCCAACTTGTACTCACATTCAATTCTTTCCATACTCTGCAATAAATTAAGATTGTTCTGTGAATCATGGTCTAGATCTTGCCAGTCTGTCATGACCTCGTTGTTGCTTTCCATTTATGACTACACATCTCCACTACTTATGTGTTATGATCATTTTTTAATGCTTGTCCCATCATGTCTAATTTTTAATGTGTTTCCCGCCCTTTGCTCAAATATCTGTCGCACTTCAATCCTCCTCCTTGTGCACAATTACTTCCTCTTTCTACATCTTTGCAACATTTTTTGGCTTCATCTCCTTACTCTTTTAACCTTATTCATCACTTCAACATTCAAATTCTTTTATTGATTTTCTTCTTTTATTTTTCTTTCTATAATATACTATAATGCAAGTACTATGGTACACATACTGCATGCTCAAACTAGTGCACAGAAGTACGACTATCCCTATACAGTTTCATTCGACTACTGTTAACCAGTCTTTCCACAACTTATCCATTCAATTTATCCAACTAAACAACACCTGCATCTGTCACAAGTATTATCACATATGGACCTAAACAATGCATCTGAAACTTTCTAGGGTGCTGGAAAAACTTGTTGTCATAGAACAAGACTAAGTCTCCTTTCTAGAAATTATTTTGTTTAATGTGCCTTTCATGCCATGATTTATCGCGTTCTTTATGAACTTGTTGATGAAAATTTGTGACAAACCATTCCTCTTCTAGCTCTACTAGATCTGACGGTCTCGTCTCCACTGCATCAGAATCTGTAATCTCTTTTAACGAAGAAATACGCAGGCTGGGTATTATGAATTCCATAGGCATAACAACTTCTTGGCCATACACTAGTCTAAATGGGGTTTGTCCTATCATCTTCTTACTTGTAGTCCTATATTCCCATAACACGGATGGAATCCTAAAGTCCCATTCATCTCTACTTACATTACACACGTTCGCCAGTGCATGCTCTAGGATCTTATTGAATGCTTCTACTGTCCAATTTTCCTGAGGATGATACAATGCACTCTTCTGATGATGAATCTAAAACTCCTCTATTAAAGCTACAATTGTCTTATTCAAAAAATGAGTTCCTTGATAAATCATAAGTATTCTAGGGAATCCAAACCTTATCACTACATTTTCAAACAAAAACTATGTAATTGTCTCTGCGCTACAATCCCTGACTGGTTCTGCTTCATCCCATATGGTCAAGTAATCGGTCGCAGTAGTGATGTATCTGGCTCCTGACCTATTTGCTGGTGGATTAATTGGTCCACCAAAATCAACGACCCATTTATCAAAATCCTGCAATGTCACTTAAGATAATAATGATATCTCATCTCTCATGGAAGGCTTCCCAATTCTTTTCAAAACATCACAAGTATTACAAAATTCCTTAGCGTCCTTATGAAGGGTAGGCCACCACAATCCTGCACGCAAAATATTACGAGTTGTTTCTTTTCCTTCATAGTGACCTCTTGCAACCCCTTCATGTGCCTCTGGAAATATCATATGTCTTTCATGTTCTAATACACATCATCGCAAAATACCATTTGCACCTACCTTGTAAAAATTTCATGTTATAAGTTAATAGTATGTTGCCTTCACTACTAACTGCTTCTTTTGCACAACTGTAAACTAAGGTGGGGTTACTCATGTATTCAAGAACTGCACTATGTCTGAAAAATAGTCATCAAACATTTTACTATAAATAAGTGTGAGTCTGGTAAAATTTCATCCAAGTTTCCTGCATCTTCCCCTGATAGTATGCGCGATAAGTGATCAGGTCCCGAATCAAATTTCCCTAGTTTAACAATTAACTCAAAGTCGTATTCCTGAAACAATAATATCCATCTTCATATTATCCCCCCCAACATTGGCTTATTGACCAAATATCTTAGCGCATAATGGTCTATGTACATCTTAAAGTGTGAACCCAACAAGTAATGTCTAAAATTTTGCAATGCATACACCATTGCTAATCCTTTGCGTCATATAGTAGTATAGTTATGTTCTATATTTGAAAAATTCTTGCTTGCAAATGAAATGGGATGATCTATATCTCCTTCTTCAGGATGAGCTAAAATTGTGACTAAAGCTACAAATGATGCATCCACGTGAACATGAAACTCCTTCTTCCAAAATGGAAATATCAAAATCGCCACGGTGACCACTTTCTGCTTCAAACTATCTAAACATTTATGGAATTCCTCACTCCATTGAAAATTGTTCTTATTCTTTAGAAAATTTTCCATCACGGTTGTTATCTGTGAATATTCCTAATGAAATTTTTGTAGTACCATGCATGCCCCAACGTTGCTCGTAATTGTCGCACTTAAGTCGATGATGGTAAATAAAAAATTACATCAATATTCACGAGATCCACCAACAGTCCTTGCTTACACACTACATGGCACAGTAAGATACCAAACGATGCACATAAGATGCACTTCTTCATATTCAAAGATATCTGAAACTGCCTATACCTATTGAACATCAAGCACAAAATCTCAGTATGATCTTTCAACAGGCTAAACATCGTCCAATCATCTAAGTATACTTCTAAGAACTTATGGATGAATTCTTTAAATGCTGCAACAACCACTCTAGAGAATAAAGTTGGTGCATTCTTCAATCCAAAAGGCATCATTGTGTAATGGTAACATCCCCATTCTGTCACAAATGTAGTCTTATACCTATATTCTTGTGCAATGTTGATATGATGATACCCTAAAAATTTATCAATGAATCGATAAACTTCCTTCCCTCCTACATTCTCCCACACTTCATTTGTAAACAATGTAGGAAATGGATCATGTAAACAAGCATCATTTAATTTCCTTAGATATACAAAACATTTGATCCCTCATGTCTTCTTATCTTGAACCAACATTGGATTGACCCACTCTGATTTTGCGATAGGTTCAATAATTCCATCTTTCAATATCCTATCTATCTTTTCTTTCACTTGTTTCTTATACATCGGGTTCAATCTATATGGCCCCTGCTTTACTAGCTTAACATCTGGCCTCAAGGGGATTTTCATCTCTCCTAACTCCCCATCAATCCATTTCATATCTGGAAAAGTAGTCAGAAACAAATCTTGATACTCGCGCAGTAAATCAACTATCTTCTCGACAATTTTGTCATTCCAATAGTCTCCTATGTTCGCAAACTTGGGCTTATCTTCTGTACCAATATTTACTTTGCGCACTCTCAATAGTTTTTCATACACAACAAATTCAAGATGTGGTCCTTCTACTACATGTTTTCCTTCAGTTTTTTGTATTTGTACATTTATGGGTTGTTCGTCCTCATCTTGGTCTTCTTCAACAACATTATAACAATGAAGAATTTATTCAATTGTCGCAGTAGCTCTATGCATGCTACATACATGTACTAGTTCTATCGAGTCTTCTGATGAAAAAATCTTGTTCTTGATAACCTATAAAGTTGAGTCAATCAAAGGAGAATCATCTTCAAAACTAAAAGTTACCATGAAATTCTGAGTTAATTATTTCCAATCTATAGTTTCTGTGCACACTTCGAACTCCAAGTACCAATTATTCAGGATTGTGTCCAAGGTGTGTATAAACAAATGAGCCCATTCTTTCCTGGGTAGTTTAATCCACGTCGCAATGCATTGTGTAACATGCTCCATCGAACAACTGAATCATGTATACTTTTGCATAGTATCTTCATTTTTTTTCCTGAACCTGACTTGTAATAGTCTTCCGCAGTGCTGCCAATATCTTATTCCCTCCTTATGTGCAACCCACCATCTTGTCAGGGTCACTTTCAATGCGACACCTAAAAATAATAATATCTATTGAACTAATATTTTCAATTCAAACTATATTATAAAAAGAAGATACATTGGTTAGTTCATCATACCTTGGAGGATCACATACCTACGTTCCAATCCATCGTAATGCGTGGGTAATTCAAGCACATTTCGTTCTAGACACTTCATGCAATCTTTGTTTCCAATTCTCCAAAGATTCTTTTGAATCTGACATGCATGAGCTAATAATTCTTCAATTAAGTACACCATCGATTGTAGTATTCACATAATCATCCATCCACGTGGTCATATTATACATGTTTTTGAGCTCTTTTCCCTTTACTGGTTCTACATATCTTCTTCCTTCTGTAGGATCCAACGACGCAGTAACCTTCAAGTATGCTACTTAAAATATCATTTGTCTCTTCTTCATATCAATGATAGTCTATTTTTCAATTAAGGCCCAATCAATTCCAAGTAGTGTTGGGTAAGGGGTGCTACCATTTACTATCTCGATCACTTAAAAATCGACTAAGTTGCGCACTCCATCAATACTAACACTTACCTCTGTCAACCTTCCAATTGGAACTATCTTATGTTGGTTTGATAACCTCAATTGAATGGGAGACCAAATCAACTTTGGATTACCCATCATTTCCTAGGTCTACTTTGAGATAACATTCACATCAAAACCTAGATCCAAAATAGTATTGTCCATGTCATAGTTTCATATCTGCGCTTTGAGACGAAACTCCTTATTCATTCTATTCTTTCGGTGCATTTGGTTAACTGCTCTGTGTGTGACACATATCTCTTTCTCTTGGGTGCAATGGGAGATCATTCAACACATCATATTCAAAGAAGACTCGTCTTTCATTAACTCTAAACAAATTTTTAGAAAACTATTCAAAGTGCTTACCTTTTCAACTTGCCATTTTGAATGGTCATAAACTGGTGGCATATCAGATATCGATGGTTTGTCATACAAAGGTGGCACAGTCTAATTTGATGATATTCATTATGCTCCTATCACTTCCTTCCTTGCTTGAATATACGTCTCTTTCACCTTTCTAAGGTCAAACAATAGTTGAGGCTCTATTTCTTTCCTGGCCCATTGGTGGATTCTATTTCCATGCTTTGTCGCATCAACTCTAGTTTTGGTTCCTATGTGTGTAACCACTTCTATCTTGGGTTGTTTATCGTGCACCTTTGCTGCTATCATCTGTAAATTAGGGTTCCTCTTTTCTTTCCACTTTGCGATCAGTTGTGGGAAATCCTTTGTTGCATGGTATAGCTCTCTACAATATGTACATGTTGTGCAAGGATTCAGACAGTCTCGCGCCAAATGTACACAATGATTACAATTATAAAATATAATTGGTCCTCTTCCTCTGTCGAATACTCCTCTACCATGACCTATGAACCCTCCTCTTCCTCCTTGATTATAACCTCTTGGAGTATTATATTGCGGAGCTCCTCCTTTGTATTATTCTCCATATACTTTGTAGGAATCTGTAGTGTGATCTCTCACCAAATTAAATGTGCGAAAATCCTTCTCTTCATGTCCGACATACTTGAAAAAGTTACAAAACAAGTTTATCACAGTAATCTGATACTTTTGCATCAATGAGCAAGTAGTAGGGTGATGACCCATCATTTTTCAAATATCGCACCATACCCCTAATGGATTCGAAGCTCTTGTATTCAAATACTGCTGAAAAGTTGGACATTCATTCTTATGGTGCTATTATGTTCTAAATGTGACACACCACACTTCCTCGCATTTTTCTTTTCCTTTCGCAAGTTCCTGCAACTGAATAGTCATCATTTCTAACTACAACTGAACTTGATCCATCCCTGTGCCATTTTCTCCTACAAAGGATGCTTTTTAATTTCATAGCAATTTTTAGGGCTTCTATCTGCGACACAATCTTCTGTTGTGTCAAAGGGCAACATATATGTGACAACAATTTTGCAATAAACCACTCCCTATGTTGTTCATCTGGAATTTGGAATGTCAATCGATCCTTTAGTATATTGAATCTTTAATCATAGTCCCACACTGATTCATTCACTATCTACTTGATCTGCTTCAACTTTGTAATGCATTGTGACTCAGACTTAGGTTTTTGGAACTCTTTCATTAAAGATTTTCTCACATCTACCAATGTTCTAGTGTGTCTTGCAGTAGTATGATATTTCATGTACCATAATAATGCGCAATATCTGAATCCCATTTCCAACTATGCAATCTTCACATCGTCATCTTGGACGTTCTTCATAGTCCATATTGTCTCACAAATGAACAAATGTTGTTCTGGATCCTTTGTCCCCACTCCATGGAAGACATGCATTTAAATTAGGATCTATCCCTTCCATCGTGTTTTG
>ML793774.1:474729-486245 GCA_009831015.1 Picea engelmannii
CGCGCACACACACACACACACACACAATATTACTATTATTTATTATAGTATAATATTTTTTTTTGAAGCTTGCATGCAAGATTTAACCATGACCCATGTGACAAACGTGACAACATCTCTATCATACCAGGCTATTATGCACATCGCTACTCTCGGTGCAACCATGGCCTTCCATTCATGATTGCATCTCGATCCAAAGAATTTTTGAACAATAAGGAGAAAGTAGCTATGCATAATGGTGATATTTTAACACTTCCTTTCACAATTGAAGCCCATGATGCACCAACCCCACTAGCTAGCTTGGAAACATATAATTTTTCCCACTAAATTTACCAATCAAAGCTCTTTGATTAAGATTCCAATCTCCATCTAGTATCCAGTTTGTTGGAAGAATAACACTAACCTATCTAAAGTACTTCAAGCATTTCTTCTTCCTCTCTTCACTTCCCTTAAAACCCTACCTTCCTTCTTTTTTCATCTTCTTGATCCATCACACTTTTGCCTCATATGGGAATTGGTAGTAGGCTGGTGAGATATTTTAAATGGTTGAGTGCTTTGATCTTTATGTAGTCGGTTTCGGATTTGATCCCTCGGGCTCACTGTCTCTTTTGCATGCCTCGCTTGGCGTCCCTACTAGGTTAGGCATTGTTGATCCAGGTGGATATTGGTGGCCAACCACCTATTCCACTTGGACCCCAACCATTGTTTCTTTCAGTTTTTCAGTTTCCTTAATTGTAGCACAATTTACTATTTTTGGTAGTTTTTCGGGTCCTGAACTTCCAGGGCCATTTTGCGGCCCTAAACAACTTTTTTTGGGCATGGTATGATCGAAGAATATTACCAAGATATCATTTTTCATTTATTGTAGTCCTCGGATAGATATTTCTAACGATGTATCCTATATGTCAAACGAAGATAGTATACCAACGTTACGACCCTGGGAAATTGATGTACCAATTTACCCCGACGAGGCCCATGTTTTGGCGTTTCATCTCCTAGGGTTAGGTGTTTTGGATGTTTAGGGTTTCCATTGTTTCTCAATAATATATAGGCCTCCGAGCCTCATTGAACACAGAGTTCATGGGCCTGTACACGCCACACTTCTTCTTCCAATGGAGTATCAACTTCCTTTAGTATCTCTAGAAAGTTTTTGTACACTTCATTCACTTTGTTTTTCAACCTTCTTGCTCTTTGTTCAACATCATCACGCTCCATCATAACTTTGTTATATTCTACATGCAATTTTGATTTTTCATTTGTCACTTTGGTCAATTGTGTTTTCATCGAATCTGCACGCAAAGGTATGTCCTACGTAACACTTATCTGTAAACCCTTTAACACATTCATCAAAAAATGTGACAATACTAAGTCAATATGACTTAATGCTTGTGCTTGCTTCTGCATTTCTGTCAAGGGGAACTCTAATGCTCCTGCTGATAACTTCATTACCCGATGGTCTCCTGATGTTTTTGATGGGTGAGATTTCATCGATTGCAACTCTATGGTATTCTCCATACTCTCTATCTTCTTTTGTTCTCCTATTCTAACTATTATAATCGTAGTTGTCTCCAAAATTTGTCGCAGTGCGACAATCTGTGCATGCACGTTTGAGTGCCTTTCTTATTGACTTTTTGTTTCTCGCTCAAAATCCTCCTTAGTAAGCTCCTTGAATTGATCTATGATATTGTCTAATTCATCATTTTTTAGTGCTTGAACGGTCATTTACCTCACACCTTTCCTCTTCTTGCGCAACTGGAATAATCTCCCATTTTTTCTGTCTTTCCTCTTCTCTCTTGAATGTGGTATAGTTTTATGTGTGTCACATGCGCCATTTCCTTGGTTTATTTTTCCTTCTTCTTCTTCATCATCTCCTACTTCTTCTACTTCTGGGTGTAGTGTTTCTAGACACTTTGTTGGATTTTCCACTTGGCATCCAAGTCTTCCATAATATGTCCCATTTCTTCTTCAATCACCGTGTATCTCATGGGCATCCATTCCTGAGTTGGGTCCCTCTTCACTTGAATGTACATATGATGGCATCCTTCCTTAAAACACACAACTCCCTGGTACGCTTCTACCACCTGTCATAATATGCATGGTGTATCCTGAATGCATTGTTGAATTACCTCCTTATAGATGTAAAAAGAAATGTTGCTATACATGTGTCTCTCCTTGTGCACAATGTTCCACACGTTAGCATATCTCACTACCAAACATGGTTTGTTCCCAGCTAACAAAAAATGTGTCTTTCGGCTCCCTCCAAGCCACTGATGCTATTAATATTAACAACCATGTGTAGCGGAATTATGCTCCCTTGTCCTGTGAATCTGTGCAATCCATCAAAAAATTATTAAACAGGAATGTCACCCATTTTATTTGTATGCATTCTATGCACTTCTCCATTGTTGTTATCACATTTGCTGGTACTTGATCCTTGCGACACTTCCTCAAAAAATTTCAAGACAACACTTGCATCGCAAAACTGACACACTCATCATTGATACTCTCTACATCCAACCTGCACACTCCTCTATACGTATCAAACTTCTCATTCATCCTCTTCGACAAATATTTCTCAATTGAATTATCTATAAAAAGTGGTAATGGTTCCTCCCCTACCATTGGAAACCCTATTATCCACGCAATCAACTATGTATCTACGGACACCGCTCTGTACAGCCATAGGTATCCTCCATGGATGTATATTAACAACATATTAACACAGGTGTTGATCTCGACACTCCTACCAAAGTGCGGGATCTCTAACAAGTTTAGAATCCCTGATTTCTCCAACCCTACTGCCCAATTCTGTGGCTCAACCAAGATAAATGATGCCTATGGGAAAATGATTGTCTTCATATATTTCTTCAGTGCTAACTCTGAGAAATTCTTCTCATCTGATAGGTTGTGATCTACAAACTTCCAATTTTCCATTCTTCCTAACATATATTCTTCAATGATTACACCTGGTGGAATTTCTGGCTCCACGAGCTCATACCTTGATTCTGTTTGTAACATGCTTGGATTACCTGTCATCTTTCGAGGTGGTACATACTCCTTCAAAAAGTTGGTCGAACTTACCTCTGACTCAGATGCTCCTGGGGTTCCTTGTTGTATAGGTGCTACTAGTGGCTTAGTGCGTTGTTTCTTTGTTCTTGATGATGATGTCATTGCTACCTTGGGTGGCGCCATATCTATCTATAACACACTTCCCTTAATAACTAACTCCTTTGGCTCCATGTGTGTTCGTTGGGCTCTCTGCTCTCACTTCTCTCAAATCACAATAACTTTTTTCTGTCAACCCCTCAATTGCTTTTATAACTTTTTGTTAGTTGTTACTTTCCCTTTTTTCACCCCAAACTTGTTTTCCAATCCAACTTGTACTCACATTCAATTCTTTCCATACTCTGCAATAAATTAAGATTGTTCTGTGAATCATGGTCTAGATCTTGCCAGTCTGTCATGACCTCGTTGTTGCTTTCCATTTATGACTACACATCTCCACTACTTATGTGTTATGATCATTTTTTAATGCTTGTCCCATCATGTCTAATTTTTAATGTGTTTCCCGCCCTTTGCTCAAATATCTGTCGCACTTCAATCCTCCTCCTTGTGCACAATTACTTCCTCTTTCTACATCTTTGCAACATTTTTTGGCTTCATCTCCTTACTCTTTTAACCTTATTCATCACTTCAACATTCAAATTCTTTTATTGATTTTCTTCTTTTATTTTTCTTTCTATAATATACTATAATGCAAGTACTATGGTACACATACTGCATGCTCAAACTAGTGCACAGAAGTACGACTATCCCTATACAGTTTCATTCGACTACTGTTAACCAGTCTTTCCACAACTTATCCATTCAATTTATCCAACTAAACAACACCTGCATCTGTCACAAGTATTATCACATATGGACCTAAACAATGCATCTGAAACTTTCTAGGGTGCTGGAAAAACTTGTTGTCATAGAACAAGACTAAGTCTCCTTTCTAGAAATTATTTTGTTTAATGTGCCTTTCATGCCATGATTTATCGCGTTCTTTATGAACTTGTTGATGAAAATTTGTGACAAACCATTCCTCTTCTAGCTCTACTAGATCTGACGGTCTCGTCTCCACTGCATCAGAATCTGTAATCTCTTTTAACGAAGAAATACGCAGGCTGGGTATTATGAATTCCATAGGCATAACAACTTCTTGGCCATACACTAGTCTAAATGGGGTTTGTCCTATCATCTTCTTACTTGTAGTCCTATATTCCCATAACACGGATGGAATCCTAAAGTCCCATTCATCTCTACTTACATTACACACGTTCGCCAGTGCATGCTCTAGGATCTTATTGAATGCTTCTACTGTCCAATTTTCCTGAGGATGATACAATGCACTCTTCTGATGATGAATCTAAAACTCCTCTATTAAAGCTACAATTGTCTTATTCAAAAAATGAGTTCCTTGATAAATCATAAGTATTCTAGGGAATCCAAACCTTATCACTACATTTTCAAACAAAAACTATGTAATTGTCTCTGCGCTACAATCCCTGACTGGTTCTGCTTCATCCCATATGGTCAAGTAATCGGTCGCAGTAGTGATGTATCTGGCTCCTGACCTATTTGCTGGTGGATTAATTGGTCCACCAAAATCAACGACCCATTTATCAAAATCCTGCAATGTCACTTAAGATAATAATGATATCTCATCTCTCATGGAAGGCTTCCCAATTCTTTTCAAAACATCACAAGTATTACAAAATTCCTTAGCGTCCTTATGAAGGGTAGGCCACCACAATCCTGCACGCAAAATATTACGAGTTGTTTCTTTTCCTTCATAGTGACCTCTTGCAACCCCTTCATGTGCCTCTGGAAATATCATATGTCTTTCATGTTCTAATACACATCATCGCAAAATACCATTTGCACCTACCTTGTAAAAATTTCATGTTATAAGTTAATAGTATGTTGCCTTCACTACTAACTGCTTCTTTTGCACAACTGTAAACTAAGGTGGGGTTACTCATGTATTCAAGAACTGCACTATGTCTGAAAAATAGTCATCAAACATTTTACTATAAATAAGTGTGAGTCTGGTAAAATTTCATCCAAGTTTCCTGCATCTTCCCCTGATAGTATGCGCGATAAGTGATCAGGTCCCGAATCAAATTTCCCTAGTTTAACAATTAACTCAAAGTCGTATTCCTGAAACAATAATATCCATCTTCATATTATCCCCCCCAACATTGGCTTATTGACCAAATATCTTAGCGCATAATGGTCTATGTACATCTTAAAGTGTGAACCCAACAAGTAATGTCTAAAATTTTGCAATGCATACACCATTGCTAATCCTTTGCGTCATATAGTAGTATAGTTATGTTCTATATTTGAAAAATTCTTGCTTGCAAATGAAATGGGATGATCTATATCTCCTTCTTCAGGATGAGCTAAAATTGTGACTAAAGCTACAAATGATGCATCCACGTGAACATGAAACTCCTTCTTCCAAAATGGAAATATCAAAATCGCCACGGTGACCACTTTCTGCTTCAAACTATCTAAACATTTATGGAATTCCTCACTCCATTGAAAATTGTTCTTATTCTTTAGAAAATTTTCCATCACGGTTGTTATCTGTGAATATTCCTAATGAAATTTTTGTAGTACCATGCATGCCCCAACGTTGCTCGTAATTGTCGCACTTAAGTCGATGATGGTAAATAAAAAATTACATCAATATTCACGAGATCCACCAACAGTCCTTGCTTACACACTACATGGCACAGTAAGATACCAAACGATGCACATAAGATGCACTTCTTCATATTCAAAGATATCTGAAACTGCCTATACCTATTGAACATCAAGCACAAAATCTCAGTATGATCTTTCAACAGGCTAAACATCGTCCAATCATCTAAGTATACTTCTAAGAACTTATGGATGAATTCTTTAAATGCTGCAACAACCACTCTAGAGAATAAAGTTGGTGCATTCTTCAATCCAAAAGGCATCATTGTGTAATGGTAACATCCCCATTCTGTCACAAATGTAGTCTTATACCTATATTCTTGTGCAATGTTGATATGATGATACCCTAAAAATTTATCAATGAATCGATAAACTTCCTTCCCTCCTACATTCTCCCACACTTCATTTGTAAACAATGTAGGAAATGGATCATGTAAACAAGCATCATTTAATTTCCTTAGATATACAAAACATTTGATCCCTCATGTCTTCTTATCTTGAACCAACATTGGATTGACCCACTCTGATTTTGCGATAGGTTCAATAATTCCATCTTTCAATATCCTATCTATCTTTTCTTTCACTTGTTTCTTATACATCGGGTTCAATCTATATGGCCCCTGCTTTACTAGCTTAACATCTGGCCTCAAGGGGATTTTCATCTCTCCTAACTCCCCATCAATCCATTTCATATCTGGAAAAGTAGTCAGAAACAAATCTTGATACTCGCGCAGTAAATCAACTATCTTCTCGACAATTTTGTCATTCCAATAGTCTCCTATGTTCGCAAACTTGGGCTTATCTTCTGTACCAATATTTACTTTGCGCACTCTCAATAGTTTTTCATACACAACAAATTCAAGATGTGGTCCTTCTACTACATGTTTTCCTTCAGTTTTTTGTATTTGTACATTTATGGGTTGTTCGTCCTCATCTTGGTCTTCTTCAACAACATTATAACAATGAAGAATTTATTCAATTGTCGCAGTAGCTCTATGCATGCTACATACATGTACTAGTTCTATCGAGTCTTCTGATGAAAAAATCTTGTTCTTGATAACCTATAAAGTTGAGTCAATCAAAGGAGAATCATCTTCAAAACTAAAAGTTACCATGAAATTCTGAGTTAATTATTTCCAATCTATAGTTTCTGTGCACACTTCGAACTCCAAGTACCAATTATTCAGGATTGTGTCCAAGGTGTGTATAAACAAATGAGCCCATTCTTTCCTGGGTAGTTTAATCCACGTCGCAATGCATTGTGTAACATGCTCCATCGAACAACTGAATCATGTATACTTTTGCATAGTATCTTCATTTTTTTTCCTGAACCTGACTTGTAATAGTCTTCCGCAGTGCTGCCAATATCTTATTCCCTCCTTATGTGCAACCCACCATCTTGTCAGGGTCACTTTCAATGCGACACCTAAAAATAATAATATCTATTGATCTAATATTTTCAATTCAAACTATATTATAAAAAGAAGCTACATTGGTTAGTTCATCATACCTTGGAGGATCACATACCTACGTTCCAATCCATCGCAATGCGTGGGTAATTCAAGCACATTTCGTTCTAGACACTTCATGCAATCTTTGTTTCCAATTCTCCAAAGATTCTTTTGAATATGACACGCATGAACTAATAATTCTCCAATTAAGTACACCATTGATTGTAGTATTCACATCATCATCCATCCATGTGGTCATATTATACATGTTTTTGAGCTCTTTTCCCTTTACTGGTTCTACATATCTTCTTTCTTTTGTAGGATCCAACGACGCAGTAACGTTCAAGTATGCTACTTAAAATATCATTTGTCTCTTCTTCATATCAATGATAGTCTATTTTTCAATTAAGGCCCAATCAATTCCAAGTAGTGTTGGGTAAGTGGTGCTACCATTTACTATCTCGATCACTTAAAAATCGACTAAGTTGCACACTCCATCAATACTAACACTTACCCCTGTCAACCTTCCAATTGGAACTATCTTATGTTGGTGTGACAACAATTTTGCAATAAACCACTCCCTATGTTGTTCATCTGGAATTTGGAATGTCAATCGATCCTTTAGTATATTGAATCTTTAATCATAGTCCCACACTGATTCATTCACTATCTACTTGATCTGCTTCAACTTTGTAATGCATTGTGACTCAGACTTAGGTTTTTGGAACTCTTTCATTAAAGATTTTCTCACATCTACCAATGTTCTAGTGTGTCTTGCAGTAGTATGATATTTCATGTACCATAATAATGCGCAATATCTGAATCCCATTTCCAACTATGCAATCTTCACATCGTCATCTTGGACGTTCTTCATAGTCCATATTGTCTCACAAATGAACAAATGTTGTTCTGGATCCTTTGTCCCCACTCCATGGAAGACATGCATTTAAATTAGGATCTATCCCTTCCATCGTGTTTTGCGTGATATTAGTTCTTGATAACACTAATTGATTCTAACTCGGCATACTACTTCCACTACTCTGACTACTTTTTCTACTATATTTACTTCTTTCAGTAACTATAATTAACAAAGATTATGATCTTACCTTAGTTCTTGGCGACACACACATGGCTATGGGTTCGATGTAGAGTCTAATCTGAGTGGGGTCTTCTTCTACTGGACTGAGTTGATGGATATTTTCTTATGTGCACATAATTCCTTCAATATATAGTATTACACCAATGTCTCTTTCCTCAATCTCATTGTGTTTCCCCTCTCTCTCAGCCACAATCCTTTTCTTATTCAGTATAAATATCGTACCCCTACGTAATACTCCAATATCTTCGTTCAACGTACCCTCTTCTTCTCTGGGAATCCTCAGCCCATCCACTCCTCATTCCTTCTCTTTACCCTTCTTCACACTCAAACCATCCCCTAGTCAACCCCTAGTCCCCCTTATGTCTGTGAAGATGCTTAGCTACTAGGGCAATCAGATTCCATCTTCATTACTCCCTTATCACACAATAACATCTTAATCCAAGTCGATAGTGACTTCATGTATCTTTCACATTGTCCCTTAAATAATTTCCTTGCAGCAGCACTATACGAATGAGTACATTCTATATCAAATTCACTAACATATCCTCCCAACACATTTTCCAACTAGTAATCTATTGGGCATGATACCCGATTGATTATAATATGGACTTGCTGAATTAACGCAGTAGTCCAATTTCTCAGAACAATAGTGCAAAATCTTCCGATCTGTTCAACTAATCTCTCGATCCACTCTGCTAAAATATTCGAAAAATCAACAAAGAAAATTTCATGCAAATTTGTAAACACTTACCTTTGTATCCATTTCTCTGCACTAATCCATAGATTCTTATTCTAATATACAACAAACTATATCTCCTTTGTATCCAACCATTGTCCCATCTCCTCCTTAGTAGTTCTCTACATTCCCCCTCAGTTGCAGATCCATGTCCCGACAATGGAACCATTTTTTGGTATGTAGTGGGCGGACCTGAGGTTCAACATTAATTCACCAATAAAACACTAAAGATACTGACCCTTTCAGCATCACCTGCAAGCGGGTGAAGTCTCACCCGAGGTACTTATGGGGATTGCAGGAACCAGGATTCTATAGTCATGAAGGGAATGGAGATTGTTCTAACATTCATTTTGACTTAACATTCATTCATCATGTAATATACCATGTGCGTTAAATCATAACAATGTAATAACATATGACATATTCATCTTACTTAATCATTCAACATGTGTACAGAACCATCAAATACATATTCATACTAAACCATAAACATCTATTAAATGTGTGCAATAAACAGAGTAAACCAACACATCATGAAAAAAAAATCAAAATATAGGAATTTAACGTGGTTCACCCCAATTGGGCTACGTCCACAATGACTGGCTTGGTATATTATTCATTCATATTCAATCCTCACAATAGGTGCGCATTGCACTCAATTAAGATACATGAATTCTACCCAAAATTCCCTAGTCGCTCGCTCATGCAGTGCAAACTTAGCTCATTTCATCATCCAAATATCATCATCTCACTGACTCACACCTATCACTTCATTTCATCTCCAAAACTTTAACAACTCATCATCATATCTCTCTTTCTTACTTTTCAACCTCAGAACTACGAATTTTTCACCTTGAAACTAGTATTTTCCAACTCATCCACTCTCTTACCATATGACTCTCTTTCCATGTGACTCTCATCATATATCTGACTAACTCCTTCTACCCAAAATCCCATTACATATTTATACATTGATACTAGGGCTTATCTCGTTACAAAATGGACCAAAAGCTATAACTACTTATAAGTAATTTCCATCTTCTTCGTGCGTTGACTCCTGAAAATGTGCTAACTTGCTTCCTTTCTACGTGCACTACTCCTTAGCTGACTTGTTGCACGGTTTTCTCCTACGTGATTCCCAAAACTTGTCCCAAAATGTCCTTCTCCAACAAGCATACATGAGAGAAGTTAAAGGTTGAACACAAGAAGTCAAATATATAGATACATGGTAGTTAAAGCGACCCAAGAAATTGATAATATAGATAATTTCAGTGGTAAGATTGAGTTCTTTAGAATACCAATGGCAATGATGAAAAACATATGTTGTTGGACAAATACACAAATCGGGTTGCTTGCAAGACCAATATAGAGATATTTTTTTTTTGAATGGATTTGAGTAGGCATCGAGAGGGGGATATATTTCACTTAAGACTATGTTTTTAGGACATTAAAGAAACTATATCTCAAGGAGAAGGTAGTGAACACAATTATGAGTGTTTCCATCAAGAAGCTAGCACATAGATGTTGAATATGTGAATAAGGTGAGACTCAATGGTTGATATGAGAAGAGAATCAACACTTGAATGATTTAATGCCAAAGGACATAGGGTATGAAGCATACAAAGTGATTGTGGGATTGATAAATTACAAGATGCATGAGATTGTAGGCCATATGTTGAGGAGTAGAGAAATGAGAGTGTTTGGTTTATATGAGAAAATAAGACATGTAAAAACTTAAGGGGAAATCTAATTGTAATCCTTATCATAATGAAATAAACTAATCTAGATAATAATGAAATGAATATACCTTTATATATATATATATATATATATATATGTTGCACAAGTGTCGCTAGGTATACTTATAATAAAGGAAAATAATTTATATAAGCATCTCATCTTGTCTTGTATTAGACCTCAAAAACTTTTGATTTGGTTGTTTTATTGAAACCTCTTGTTTAAGCCTAGTTTTAGAACTAGGAAAAACTATATATTGTACGTTCAATAACTTCAAAAGTATAGGAATAAGATATGAAATTGTGACCAAATGTACTTCAGTCTTTCCTATTTCCAATATTTTATTTCTCATGCACTTCTAATGTCTCAAAAAACATTTGTAGTGAAAATGGTAAGATGACCCTTTTGAAGGAGGATAACAAAATATCATTTGCTTTGATACCAAATGTTATGATACTAGTACATAAATATCATAAGAAACTAGAATATACACCATATACACCAATGTGAGCATGGAGCACAACTCCCAAAGTAATAAAAAAGATGAAGAGATGGGTACCGATATTTTTATGTAAATATCATATCTATAGTATTTCTATTCATGTATGAATTTGGATCTCTCTTTTCATCTCTTTGTATAACAATTTGTATACTAAGATCATCTGATTTGATACCAAATGTTACAAAACTAGTACATAAATATCATAAGAAACTAGAATACACACCATGTACACCAAAT
>ML793774.1:486295-514049 GCA_009831015.1 Picea engelmannii
CATATTAGATCTCTCTCTTTCACACACACACACACACACACACACACACACACACACAATATTACTATTATTTATTATAGTATAATATTTTTTTTGAAGCTTGCATGCAAGATTTAACCATGACCCATGTGACAAATGTGACAACATCTCTATCATACCAGGCTATTATGCACATCGCTACTCTCGGTGCAACCATGGCCTTCCATTCATGATTTCATCTCGATCCAAAGCATTTTTGAACAATAAGGAGAAAGTAGCTATGCATAATGGTGATATTTTAACACTTCCTTTCACAATTGAAGCCCATGATGCACCAACCCCACTAGCTAGCTTGGAAACAGATAATCTTTCCCACTAAATTTACCAATCAAAGCTCTTTGATTAAGATTCCAATCTCCATCTAGTATCCAGTTTGTTGGAAGAATAACACTAACCTATCTAAAGTACTTCAAGCATTTCTTCTTCCTCTCTTCACTTCCCTTAAAACCCTACCTTCCTTCTTTTTTCATCTTCTTGATCCATCACACTTTTGCCTCATATGGGAATTGGTAGTAGGCTGGTGAGATATTTTAAATGGTTGAGTGCTTTGATCTTTATGTAGCCGGTTTCGGATTTGATCCCTCGGGCTCACTGTCTCTATTGCATGCCTCGCTTGGCGTCCCTACTAGGTTAGGCATTGTTGATCCAAGTGGATATTGGTGGCCACCCACCTATTCCAGTTGGACCCCCACCATTGTTTCTTTCAGTTTTTCAGTTTCCTTAATTGTAGAACAATTTACTATTTTTGGCAGTTTTTTGGGTCCTGAACTTCCAGGGCCGTTTTGAGGCCCTAAACAATGTTTTTTGGGCATGGTATTATCGAAGAATATTACCAATATATCATTTTTCATTTATTGTAGTCCTCGGATAGATATTTCTAACAATGTATCCTATACGTCAAACGAAGATAGTATACCAAAGTTACGACCCTGGGAAATTGATGTACCAATTTACCCCGACGAGGCCCATGTTTTGGTGTTTCATCTCCTAGGGTTAGGTTTTTTGGATGTTTAGGGTTTCCATTGTTTCTCAATAATATATAGACCTTCGAGCCTCATTGAACACAGATTTCATGGGCCTGTAGCCGCCACATCTCTTCTCAAATATAAGCTACCAGCGCCCTAGCTAGTTTATTTTATTTTGTCTGTAAACAAATTCAGTTCTTTAATATTAATGAAATGATGTGTTATGTCTGTTGCATATTTGTATTCATGGTTATTTGTGTATTCTGTTGTATTCCTACATAAATCCGTATCAGTGGTATCATAGTGGTTTGTTCTTTCTCGATCCTTCTTTGCATGTCCCCAATGAGGTTGGGGTAAAAGGAGTTAGGGCTCGATCTGGTTGAACCTTTGCAAGATCATCCTCGCAAAACCTGACGACCACCCATGGGGGACGAAAATAAAGACAAGGGAGCAGGAGATCCTATCAAAATATTTCTCGAGGAGGCCCTTGAAAAAAAAAAGGAAAGCAATGATGGATAAATTTTCCCAGATCCTTCAACAATTGCCCATTGGCGACGCATCTGCATCCAACAACAACTCTAGAGGCGCAACCCCTTTTAAGGTACAAGTAAACTTTGGAATTCCCATATTTGATGGTCAGATAGATGTAGACGTCGTAGATAGATGGTTGAATCTATTAGAAGGATATTTCTCGGTTCATGACTTTTCCGATCGGGAGAAGATTATGTTTTCACTGCTCAAAGACGCCCCCCATGTCAAGGATTGGTGGGAAACCTACACTGAGAAAAAGGATGAGGAGGAACCCTCCCTGTTCTCGGTCGTACCCACTTGGAATTCTTTCTGAGACACCATCAAGGAACAATATTATCCCGTGGGGAGCTATGAGGAAAAGTACATACAATGGACTATGCAGCAGCAGCAAAGGGATCAAGATGTGCATGAGTTGACGAATCTATTCCATACCCTACGCACAAAGTTGGGTATCAAATATTTGGAGAAACATTTGGTGGTTAAGTACCGTAGTTGTCTACACATATACATTTAGGAGGAAATGGAGTTCCTTGACATATCCTCACTTGGTACAGCATATCGGTATGCTGCCAAGATTGAGCAGAAATTCAAATAGACGAAGCGAGACTTTGGATCTGCAAATCAAAATCAAGAGAAAGGTGCCCCCAAACCACAGAGCAAAGGAAAAATCCAAGGCATGGAGGCTCAAGACAACCTACTAAATCCACAAGCAAATAAAAACGCGGTGAAGCTGAAGAAGGACACGGGAAAGTGGTGTGAGTTCCATAAGAGCTCCACTCACAACACAAGTGAGTGTCGGGCCAAACAGTCACTGGTGGCCGAGATGAGGGCTTCTGAATCAGATGGATGATCCAAAACTGAATCATAAAATCCCAAGAAGGGGAATGACAAAGGGAAGCATATTATCAATGCGAAGCCCAACACCATTGTTGCCACCACGAAGATCCAAAAGGAAGAACCGGAAGATCCAAAGGAGGAAGAGTGTCTCTTCCACTCCCAAATGTGGGTAAAGGGTTCCCCGCTACAGTTCATCATCGACAGCAGGAGCCAAAAGAACCTCATTTCAGCAGAGGTCGTGAAGTGGTTGGGCTTGCCGACCATAGCACACCCACAGTCATACACCATTGGGTGGCTTCACCAAGGATGGGATCTCCGTGTCAGCCAGCAATGTCGCCTTCCCTACAACATCAATCCCTTCACCGATGAGGTATTATGTGACATTTCTCCTCTTGATGTTTGTGATGTATTATTAGGCCAACCATACTTGTGGAAGCGACATGTTATGTATGAGTCCTACCCTCGCGTTGTTATTGTTACTTTGGGAAATAAGTTGTATAGGATACCAGAGGTACCACCGCCTGTCGCTGTCTCTTCGGTTACTGCAAAACAATGTAGTAAGCTCATTTCCAAAACCGAGAAATTTGTTTTCCTGATGATCCACCCTCAGGGAAAGAAGAATACTATGGCCACGATCTCTAGACAGGGCTCCTCCGCACGACAACAATGAATGGACAACGTTGTGGAGGAGTACTGGGACATCTTCACCTCACCTGCAAGGGTGCCTCTATAGTGTCAGGTCAAGAACCCCATCGATCTGACCCCAGGTGCGCTTCTTCCCAATGGACTGATCTATCGATGATCTATTCTGGAGAACAACGAAATCAAGCGACAGATTCAAGAGATGTTGCAGAAACGTCACATCCATCCAAGTTCATCGTCCTGTGGGAGCTCGATCGTTTTGATGCAGAAGAAGGATTGGAATTGGAGACTTTGTATTGAATTAGGACTATTGGGTGTTGAACAAGATAACCATCCGGAATAGGTACCCGATCCCATGGATTGATGACCTTCTGGACCACCTCAAAGGGGAGAAATATTTCATCAAGATCAACTTGAAGACTGGGTATCACCAGGTACCAATCGAACCATCCAATGTGTGGAAGACAACCTTCAAAGCCAAGGAGGGCCTTTTTGAATGGTTGGTCATGCCTTTCGGGTTGATGAATGCTCCCACAACCTTCATGAGGTTGATGAATGACATCTTGCATCCATTCACCAACTCATTTGTAGTAGTGTACTTGGATGACATCCTGATCTTCAGCCAGACTTGGGAAGAGCACCTCCACCACATCTGACAGGTCCTCCAAACACTGCGGAAACACAAGTTGTGTGCCAATTTGGAGAAGTGCACTTTTGGCATGACCCAGGTTTAGTATCTGGGATACATTATTGATGAGCATGGGGTGCATTTGGATCCAACCAAGATCCAAGTCATCCGGAATTGGCCAGCCCTCACCACTCTAACTGAGCTTCATAACTTTCTGGCTCTTGCTCATTTATACCGCAGGTTCGTGTTGGGATTCTCTGATCCAGGTGGATATCAGTGGCCACCCACCTTTTCCAGCTGGCTCAAAATAGTTTTCTAGCAATTTTGGCAATTTACTATTTTTAGCAGTTTTTAACTTCCGGGGCCATTTTGAGGGCCCAGATGAAGGTTTTTATAGATCGAGGTTCTCAATGATATTGAAAGGAATAATTGATCCTCCAAAATGAATCTCCTCGAAGATACCTTTCCAACGAGATATCACATGCCTAAAATGGAGATCGTATGCAAACGTTATGACCCTGTGAAGTTGATGTACTCACTTACCCAAATGGGGCCCACATGACTTTTGGTGCTTCATCTCCTAGGGTTAGGTTTTTGGATGTCTAAGGTTTTTGTCATTCCTACTTATTGTAAAAATGCCTTCAAAGCCTCATTGTAATCATCTTCTTGTGAATGCGAGTAGCCGTCACATCTCTTCTCAAAGATAAGCTGCCAACATTCTAGCGAGTCTTTCACTCTGTATTTTTATAGTCTCTGTACATTTATTTCATTAATAGAAATTGTGTATTACTATATATATGTGTTTATGGTTGCATCTTTGATACATTTATGTTATATTATTTAATATCTGTGATATCTCTGTGCATTTCTTTATTATATCTCCGATCTCATTTCGTGCCGAAAATAATCTGGATCATTCTCTCATATCACTTGGCCCTTGAGTCAAGTCACCAAGGGAGGAGCGAAAGAAAAATTATTTTGGTCGGAATATCAACATAAGGCATTCACAGAATTGAAACATCGCCTATGTTGTGCCCCAGTGATCACATTACCAGACTTGCAACAACCATTTGAGATCGAGACAGATGCCTCTGATTATGCTATTGGGGAAGTTCTTACTCAACAAAGGAATCCAATGGAATATCACAATGAGACATTGTCCAACACAGTCCGAAAGTATCCCACTTATGACAAAGAAATGTATTCCATTGTGCAGTCTTGCCGACATTGGAAGCATTGCATTTTGGGGAAGGAAATGATCATCCACATAGACCACTGAGCCCTGGAGTTCATACAGACACAAGGGAAGTTTCAAAATGATCGACATCAGAAGTGGTCCACATATCTGCAACAGTTTCATTTGAACATCAAGTACAAGAAGGGCAGCACCAATAATGTTGCAGACTACCTCAGCCAACCACCGATCGTGGCAATAACCATCATGCTCAACTGTTGTGGGCATGAGACTTTTGATTGGCCACTTCTCTACAAGAGCGATCCATATTTCGGCCACACATACAAGACGCTCTTGGAGGGTAATCGAGCTCCAAATTTTCAGCTCTAGGATGCAATACTATGTCACCTGGGACACCTTTGTGTTCCTTCAAGCGAATGTGCCAAGATGATTAGGAAGTGCACTATAGTCAGGTTGTTGGGCATTTTGGGGTTGAGAAAATAGTGGCAGTACTGCAAAAGTATTTCTATTGGCCAAACTTTCGACATGATGTTGGGAAGTACATCAGATCCTGCACTCCCTGTGCCATTTCCAAACCGACCATCAAGAAGCAAGGCATCTATACTTCGTTGCCTACCCCTAGTCGACCTTGGAAATCCATCTCCATGGATTACATGTCAGGTCTTCCTTCTACTAATAATGGCAACAACTTTTCTTTCGTGGTCGTCGACAGATTCTCGAAAATGGCCATTATGGCGGCCTGCAAGAAGAATGTCATAGCATAAGCCACTGCTAAAATCTTCTTTGAATGAGTGTGGGTACACTTTGGGATCCCATAGTCTATCATCTCAGATCGGGATAGCAGGTTCCTCAGTGCATATTGGTCCAACCTCTGGTCAATGCTGGACACCAAACTCACCAAGTCCACATCTTTCCATCCCCAAACTGATGGCCAGACAGAGGTTGTGAACGGGATGATCATACACATTTTTTGCATGTACAAATCAAAGCATCCACACACATGGGATGAGACCCCCCCATATGTACAACATAGCTATAACCGGGCCATCCACAGCTCAACCGACCACAACCCTTTTCAGGTGGGTTGGGGAATCTAGCCGTTATGTCCCATTGACGTAGCCATACCATTTGCATCTACTTAGGCTAATTCGGTTCATGTCCAGTCTGAAGTTGCCAAGGCGAACAACTTCATTGAGCACATTCAACACATTCTCCAATAGTTTCATGACATATTGGACAGAGTTAATGCTAAGTACAAGCAGCGACATGATCAACATGGGGTGCAACACAACTTCCAGGTGGGCGACAAAGTGTGGCTACAATTGCAGAAGGAGCGCTTCGTTGGACCCCACCGCAAGATTTGTCTGCTCTGATATGGGCCATACACCATCACCAAGTCTATCAGGGACAATGCCTTCTAGCTCAGTATCCCACCATTCCTTTGTTTGCACCTAGTGTTCAATGTGGACCGCCTTCGACTTTACTTTCCATCTCTATTGAACACATCCGAAATGGTAGAATAATTCACACCCACAGAGTTAAACCCAGACTGCATGGAACAAGCCACAACTGATAGGATCATGGACACACAGATCAAGAAAACCTTCCAATAGAGGATCCAGCTATATCGAGTTGTCAAAGTAGGCCAACTCCTTCACCAGGGAAAGTGGCTCACCAGGGAACAAGTTCAACAGAAGTTTCCTCATATCATGGAGGAACTCAACGCAATGGGGACCATTGCTTCCTAAGATGGGAGGAATGATCTAGGTGGATATTGGTGGTCACCTGCCTATTCCATTTTTACCCCCACCATTATTTCTTTCAGTTTTTCAGTTTCCTTAATTGTAGCACAATTTACTATTTTTGGCAGTTTTTTGGGTCTTGAATTTCTGGAGCCATTTTAAGGCCCTAAACGACGTTTTTTGGGCATGGTCCCATTTCATCATTATGTTTTCTACCAACTATTGTATTTCTCGGATAGATATTTCTAACGATGTATCATATGCGACAAACAAAGATAGTATGCCAAAGTTACGACCCTAGGAAATTGATGTACCAATTTACCACGACGGGGCCCATATTCTGGCGTTTCATCTCCTAGGGTTAGGTTTTTTGGATGTTTAGGGTTTCCATTGTTTATCAATAATAGAGTGGCCTTCGAGCCTCATTGAACACAGATTTCAGAGGCCTATAACTGTCACATCTCTTCTCATAGATAAGCTACCAGCGCCCTAGCTAGTTTATTTCTATTCTGTCTATAAACAAATTTCAGTTCTTTGATATTAATGAAATGAAGTGTTATGTCTGTTGCATATTTGTATTCATGGTTATTTTTGTATTCTGTTGTTTTCCTGCATAAATCCAAATCAATTGTAGTTACCACCAACAAGTTTACACTAACACCCAAGAGTTTGCATAGGGTACCATCCATGGATGTGGGGAAACATCCCTTGGGTTTCCCAGAGAGGTTTTCCTTGATATATGTATGTATGTATGTATGTATGTATGCATGCATGCATGCATGCATTTATATATTTTTATTAAATCAAATATGCTATAAATATAACATTTCTCACATTCCCATGGAAGATTAAATCTTGAGTTTAGTTTTGAATCATCAACTACTAAATTAGGCTAACAAAATATGAGTCTAATATTCAACATTTGACCTCTAATCCATTCAGGATAATAGTGAATAGGACAAAACCATAAGAGATGTCACCTTTAATATCTAAAGTGGTCAATAAATTGGTGTTAAAGAGTAGCAACTTTCTTCTAATTTCCTAACTTATAAAGAATCATACAATCCATTATGTTGTCCATATTTTCCTTTCTCTTTTATATTTTAATCCAGTCTTTCTCAACATGCTTCAAGAAACGCCTATTTCACCCCTTTGCTCAACACTTATATACTTAGAAAAATTCACTTTTCTTCTAAAATTACCTATTTTAGTCTCCCAGAATGTTGAAGTTTTGACTTGTTTCCCCTATCTAATAAGCCATTAAGACACACATTAAAGCTTAAGAAAGTCAATGTCTCATACTCGCGTAATGATTGGAAAAAAGACCTTTAAAGTTGAAATCACTACAAGGATTAATACTTGAAAAAAAAAAAAAAGCAAATACAACCACTAACACACTCAAACAATTGCTTGTTTGATGGATGTAGACTAAATATTCAAGAATATTATAAATATAGTTCTATATATATTACCCCAAATTCCACACACCTGAATCACTTGCATGCATATTTCTTATCATACAATACAATGTTACTGCCATTATCTTTCCATAAAATACCATACACATTATGTTCCATAAAAGACTTAAGCTCCTCAAAACTTGGCAAACTACATTAATGTGCTTACACATTATACACACTTTTCTCATATACACACATTAGGTTTTTTTTTTTTTGTTTTTTTTTTTGGGCTCATCTCATTAAAATCTTATCTATGTATGTATTGTGTACTTTAAACATTTAACACGCTCATAATTTAACATGTTACAAGTTCCACACAAATTGTATTAATTGAATTTTCAAAGTAAAATGTCCTTAAACTTACCTTTCTTCCTCTCATCTCCCTTTTTGTTTTTTCCTTGTGGGTCTATCCTCATTTTGTTGAGTGAGGTTTTTATAAACCACTTCCCTCATTTTGTTGAGTGAGGCTTTTATAAACCACTTCAAGTTACCATCTACCTTTTAAAATTTCTCTCACTCTTCATGTTTTAAATATTTTTCCCCATTCTTCATGTCTTAAATTTTTATACATAACAAAGACATAGACATCGATTTCACTTTCCATTCCAGTGATAACATCCATATCTTGCCAATATGTCTTTGGTTTTGTCATTTGAACATTTTCTCTAATGCTTTATGTCAAACTAAAAATAAACTAAATGGATTTTTTCTTCATTCTATGAATAAAGTTGAGGTGGATCAAAATTTCTTTAACTTATCCATTTTACTTTGACAATCAGTTCATCACTTTCTACTTAAAATGATTTGATAATTGGTTCATCACTTTCTATTTAAATTTCTTGGTTGTTGAAAGGAAATGTATTTAACATAATTAGAGAAATTTTTATTGTTGAACTTCTGCATTACCTCCTTCCATTAATTTGAATGGGTTTTTATTACAATTTTAAAGTGCCATGCAAGAGAAAAGCCTTAAAATAAGTTTTTTTTGCATAGACCATTTTTAGGGCTACTTGGTCAGGGTAAAGCCTAGTAAAACTATAAACCATAATTAACATCATCCCTGGTTGGGACTCGTAACTAATCATAAATCCTTAGACCAGAGGACCAAAGTCCCCCTAAACATTGATGAACCAAAACACCTTTGAATTGTTATCACTTATGTTCTTTGTTTTACTCATTATACACTAGTACATTTCATAAATGGTAATCACTATTTGTGCTTCCATCATAAGTTAGAATGTGGGATGGGTCAATATATCTACTCAATATATCCCTTCTCCTCTCTTAAAATCAAATTTGTATTCAAATATTCCATTTCTATTAATATAGTAGTGATTGTGGATGTGATGACCTTTGCATATGAAGTGCTTGGACTTCATCAATCTCTCTCTCCTTGAATTCAATCGACGACTATAATGTATATTTTTTTCTTTTTCTAGTTATTTATCTTGGGACCTATCATCCTTAGTCTTGCCTTCGTGCTATTGGTCTCATCCTCTATGTGTTTTGTTTCTAATAGTGGTGCTGGAAGAGTTGAGAGTGTGAAGTTTTTTGGACTCTTCATATGACGATGAAAATTTGATATTTTAAATAATTTTTAAATTGAATTTTTTGAAACTCATATACATCTTGAAAATTTTATTATACATTAAAAAACAAATTCCCAAACACAATGTTAATAGGGAATTGAGTTTAATTATATTCATTTCTAAAATTTTAATGTCACGTAATATTTCAAATTTGGTTTTAAATATGGTAACATCCCCATTATAATCCTTAGTTTGATGAATGCTTATGTAGATATAATATGTGGCTATGTCCAATCAATGTAATATGCGAATTGTATTTCAATGTTTTAATAATAAAATGTGATGTCAGTTGCTAAGGGACATGGATAATAGATGGGGGACGAATTAATCCACAAGAGAGGGGAATGTCTAGGGTAATGGCCAAGAGGGGTCCATGGGGGAAATTACCCATGTATATTAATAAAAATCATTTTCCTAAATCTGCTATTTGTATATGAATCTTCCCATTTTCGATTGAGTGTTTCCAAATCCAATCATTGAATACATGTAAAAGAGTGGGTGTGAGTGGTCACATCCCGAAGTTATTGGGCACATGGGGGTTGAATACAATTAGCTTGGGGAAGAGTGGGAGTCAATAAAGGAAAGAAAAAGAGAGTAAGTTTGTATGGGTTGGGACAACAATAACAACAGTTCGAACAATTTTATAGTTAGTCAAGTTTGTGCATGGAAAGGGGACTGAGAGAAAAGCAACGAAAGAGATTTGGAAGTCGAGGCAATCGTGGAGGGAAAATTACAGAGAAAGTTGGAGCGAATTGGAGCTAGAAAACTGAAGAGACGGGTTGTTAGGCCTGAAGAGTGAACTCTTGGGTGAGTTTCATTGAAACAACAAGTGTTGTTTTTGGTTTGTTGATAGCTCTCCTAACAACATTTCCCTTGAATACCCAATTGAGAAATTCCTAACTACTTGTGCCAGAGAGATCCTAATAAATGAATGGCACATTCCTTAGGTTATCCCTAATAAACAGATGGTACATCCTTGATAAATGGATGGTTCATCCCTTTAGTTATCCATGATAAATGGATGGTACATCCCTTGGGTTATCCCTAATAAATGAATGGTGCATTCCTTGGGTTTGGAAGGTCAAGAGGAAGAGAACTGGTGGAAGAGTCAAGATAGCTATAAGAGAATATCAATTGGGTTGAGAGATTATGAGTTGTGAGTGGACTATGAGAGACCACCCTCTTTTGTGGATTTCTAGCCTTAGCTCAGGGGTGATTGGTTGTTGAGATTTGTAACAAACGGTCTATGTTTGGGTGGAACATCCATTCCGAGCAGATGGTTGCACGATTCTTGTTTAAGATAAGTGTTTTACCTTGTACTGAGTTATTTACATGTGTTATTGTTGTGCATGAACTCTGTGTGAATGAGAATGACTTATATGTTGTTGTAATGAATGGTTTAGTTGTATCTCATGTTGATTATTAGCATGCTTCATATGCATATGTTTTATGGTTAGTACCATAGATAAATCTATTATAAATTGTAGTTGTAGGTTATGGGAAGACGGGTAACAACAAAATAATGGATTTAATTACAGAAGTTTCATGTTATGTGTATTACACACATATTTTTGCCTAGATGGAGGCTAGGTATGTTACTAAAATGGTATCAGAGCTGATAAAGAGAATTTTTTAGTGTGACGTGGCCAACCATGGTGGTTGGGTACATTACATAGTGGTATAAGAGCCGAGTTTTTCAACACTGAGCCTGCATGGGCCATTTAGCAGAGAACATCAGTGAAATTATAGAGTTGGAAAGTGAAATTCCTAACAGAGGAAGAGTTCATTTGCAAATTGTTTGACAAAATGTTTACGGTGTTCTGTGGTGAAATTGGATGAAATTGAGCAAAAGCCCCAAGTTCCTACAACTAAATAATGGAAAATTTGAAGTGAAAGAGTTGAATTTGAAAGGAAGTGATTAAATGTTTATGTACAGGGATTGATTTGGTTTTATTGAGATTATTCACAGAGCTCTATTGACAACCCAAGAAGGAATTTCATTTTTGGGTGAATTTGAGCATTTTTAGAATTTTGGAAAATAGGCGAAATTGGAAACTTTTTTGTATTTTTTCATAAAATTATGTCAGCATGACGTGGGGGGGCACATGTCAGCTGACATGGTGGTAGGTGATGTGTAATTCCATGGTGGAAGGTACACGGAGGTAGGTAGGTAAAAATGGCTAAGTGTTTGGACTTATTATGAATCTGTGAGACCGTGAGTCTGCAAAGTTAGAAAAATGGCTAAGTGTTTGGACTTATTATGAGTCTGTGAGTCCACAAAGTTAGAAAATGAATAAGTGTCGAGACTTATTATGATTATGTGAGTATGTGAGTCTATGAGTCCATGAGTCTGCACATATAGTAAAATTACTAAGTGTTTGGACTTATTATGAGTTTGTGAGTCCGCGAGTCCGCAAAGTTAGAAAATGGCTAAGTGTTGGGACTTATTATGAGTTTGTGAGTCCATGATTCTGCGAGTCCACAAAGATAGAAAAATGGCTAAGTGTTGGGACTTATTATGAGTCCGTGAATCTGTGAGTCCGCAAGTCTGCAAAGTTATAAAAATGGCTAAGTGTTGGGATTTATTATGAGTTTGTGAGTCTGTGAGTCCATGAGGAAGTGGAAAAATGGTTAAGTGTTGAGATTTTTCAGACGGACTTATGAAAGGAAAAATTATGTTTTCGTGAATCCAGAAGTCTGCAATTCCATGAGTCTGTGAGTCCAAATAGATGGAAAAATAATCTAAGTGTTGAGACTTTTCAGATGGACTTATGAAAGGAAGAATTATGCTTTCATGAGTCCCCAAGTCTGCAAGTTTGTGAGTCTAAATAGATGAAAAAATAATCTAAGTGTTGAGACTTTTCAGACGGACTTATGAAAGGGAGAATTATTCTTTCGTGAGTCTGCAAGTCCATGATTCTGTGAGTCTTAATAGATGGAAAAAAAATCTAAGTGTTGAAACTTTTCGAGCGAACTCATGAAAGAAAGAATTATGATACATTATGGGAGAACAATTGTACATAATTTCATGGATCTTGTTAATTATTTGATCCTAAAAAATTTTGTTGGCTGTAAATTTTGCAGAATTAGAGGTACAAAAAGAAACTTTAGTTCTTATATGAGGACTAGAGTCATGGAAGATGCTCAAGGTTCTTACAACCACGAGGAAGAGTTCATAGGTATGCATATAAACATGGGGAATACTAATACATATTCAAATGGAAGAGGAGATATGCAAGATCATGTCACTATGAGAAGTCTGCATAGGGAAGTGCACATCTACATGGTTGATAATGAAAGGATTATGAAGGCTCAGGAAGATATACTTCAGATCTTGAACATGTTGCATAAGCAAGTTAAAAAAGATTCTGGCACCAAGCAAGTAGCTAGTGTTAGACAAGTATCAACATCTAGATCCCACAACAAAAGGGATGATCAAGGAAATGATAGGCATTTAATAAGCATGAGAAGGCTCCATCATTATCCAAGCTAGTCCACTAGAAGAACTCATGCAAGTTCAGGACCAGGAAGTAGCCCAAGTGTGTCTCTTGTTCGGAAGCAAAGAAGAAGGACTGAGGCATACACATTGCAAGGTGAACTCAGTAAAATAAAGACTCCTAATTTCAATGGTGAGCACATGAAAGGAGAAGAGGTATAGGCCTAGATGTTGGAAATGAAGAAATATTTCCAGTTGCATGACTACCCATCTCGGATAGAAGCTAGGATTTCCACCTACCACTTGCAATAAAAGGAAACCATGTGATGGGGTCAACTTAAGCAATCCAAGAACCTAGATGATAAGAGAATATCATAGAAAAAATTCAAAGGATATTTCCAAGAGAAATATTTGTTCAAGCATTAGTATGAGAGAAAGATGAAAGAGTTCTTTGAACTCAAGTTGGGAACCATGACAATGGAGGAATATGAGAATCGGTTCTTTGAATTGTTGAAGTATGTTGACTTCATCAAGGATGAGAAGGTTAAAATCCAAAGGTTTCTAAGTGGTTTACCCTCCTTCTATATTGAAAAAATTCAATATGACAACCCCAAGACCTTGGAGGAAACCATAAGGAGAGAAAGGCACCTTTATGAGAAAAGAAAAGAAAGGCCAATGTTCTAAAAGGCTTGAAATGATAGGATGAAAGAGAAAAAGGATCAAAGGCAGAAAGGTTTTAAGCCACCCTTTTTCATAAATAACTCCCAATCAAGTCAGCAAGGCCAGGGAACCCAAAATGAGAAAAAGAATGCAGATTGATTTGGGAAAAGGCCAAGGAAGTAGCTTGTTCAATATCGGGGATGTGAGGAGAACCACTTATATAAGGACTTCCCTCAAAGGAGAAAGAATGAGGATTGTCCACAAAATTCAGGAATCAAAAATAGTGGAAGACATGGGATGAAGTATGCCAAGGATTTATGCAGCCTTGGACAACCATCATGTATAATATCAATCCCCCATGATCAAAGTGGAAGGTAAGATTGATAACCAACCCATAGAAATTTTGATTGATTCCGGAGCTATTCATAGTTACATAAATGCTAACATTGTTGAAATATTTCACATGAAAAGGAGTGAGCATAAGAAATCTTGGTTAGTTCAGTTAGCCACGGGGGCTAAGAGAAACATAAATGAGTCGGTTAAAGATTATAAAATAGACATGAATGGACTCAACAGGAAGGTTGATGTAAACATCATACCATTTGGTTCATATGATTTTTTAATTGGCATGGATTGGTTGGAAAAGCATCATACTGCCCTAGACTGTTACATCAATACCATCACATGTATCGATGAGGAAGGGAAGCAAGGTAAGATTCAAGGCATTCCAAGAGTTGTAGTTGTTAGAGAGATTTAAAATATGCAGTTGAAGAAGAGATTCATAAAGGGGTTTTAGGTGTTTGCAACCCATATGGAGGAGAAAACCAAAGATAAAGTGGCAAGCATTGAAGACCATCCAGTCTTGAGGTATTTTAAAGATGTTTTTAGAAAAAACCCAGGATTTCCACCAAAGAGAGACATTGATTTCTCTATTGATTTGGTACCAAGAGCTGCCCCAATGTATAAGACACCATATAGAATGGGTACACTAGAATTTAAGGACTTACATATGCATCTTGAAGAGTTTTAAAAAAGGGGTATATACACCCAAGTGTGTCACCTTGGGGAGCCCTGGTTTTGTTTGTGAAGAAGAAGGATGGAACCTTAAGGTTGCGTATTGATTTTAGGAAACTTAATAAGGTTACCATAAATAATAAGTATCATTTTCCCATAGTTGATTATTTGTTTGATCAACTGAAAGGTGCAAGAATCTTTTCAAAGGTTGACTCGAGATCAGGCTATCATCAAGTAAGGATAAGGGAAGAATACATCAACAAGATAACATCCAGAACAAGATATGGGCATTATCAATTCACAGTAGTGCCATTTGGACTATCAAATGCCCCAAAACAATTTATGTGTTTGATGAATGGAGTGTTCAAGGAGTACCTGGACAAGTTTGTGATTGTGTTCTTAGATGATATACTCGTCTAATCCTAATCCAAAGAGGAACATGAGTAGCATTTAAGAATGGTGTTACAAGTTTTGAGAGAGCACAGATTATATGGAAAGATAAGTAAGTGCATCTTTTATCAAAAGAAGATTCACTACTTGGGGCATATGATATCAACTGCAGCGATAGAAGTGGATCCTGAGACGATAGAGGCCATTAGAGGATGGACATCACCAAATAATGTGACAGAGGTAATATCATTCATGGGTATTTCCGGTTATTACCGAAGATTCATAAAAGGTTTTTCAAATATTTCAAGTCCAATAACTTCTTTGCAAAAGAAGGGTGTGAAGTTCGAATGGACTTCCAAGTGTGAAGAGAGTTTTCAATAGTTGAAAGGAATATTTTCAACTGTACCAATATTGAAGATTGCAGATCCAAACAAATATTTTGTTGTGTGCACCGATGCATGAAAGGAATGACTTAGTGAATTCCTTAGTCAAACGGATCATGCGGTATGCTATGAGTCCAGAAAATTAAAAGAGCATGAGAGGAATTACGCTACACATGACTTGGAGTTAGCAATGATTGTACATGCATTGAAAATGTGGAGGAATTACCTTGTGGGTAAGAAATTCGAGCTAAGGACAAACCACTGTGGTCTGAAGCATTTGTTTTGACAACCAACACTAAATGCTAGGAAAACTAGATGGCTGGAATTTTTGATTGAATATGACTTTGAAATTAAGCACAAAAAGAGAAAGGAAAATTAGGTGGCTGATGCACTCAACATGAAATCTCATGAAATGCATATTGCAGACATTAGAATGTATGAGATAGATCTAAAAGAAAAAATTGTCGCAACAACAAATTTAGATCATAATTATTTAAAAACAAAAGAGACATTACAGCAAGGAAATTTTTAGCAGAAATTTAACTATTATGAGCTGAAAGAAGATGAAATTCTCATGTACAAGGGTAAGGTGTTTGTCTCAAATTCCATCGAGCTGGAAAATGTAGTGCTAAAGGAGATGCACAATGTGCCATATGTCGAGTACCCATGATGTCAAAAAATAATTGCAGCAACAAGAAGCCAATATTTTTGGCCAGGAATGAAGAAAGAAGTGGCTAATTACATAGCCAGGTGTCTAGAAAGCCAATAGGTAATGACAAAACATAGACACCTAGCAGGTTTTCTATAGCCATTACTCATTCCAGAATGGAAGTGGGAAGCTGTCTCAATTGATTTTATTACTAAGTTGTCGAGAACAATGAAGCATCATGATTGCATCATGGTGGTGGTGGGTAAGTTGACTAAAGTGACACATTTCATTCTAGTAAAGACTACACGCAAGGAAACAAATATTGCAGAAATTTACATGAGAGAAGTTATTAGGCTACATGGAGTGCCTAAGGCAATAGTTTTAGACAAAGATCCAAAATTTACTTACAATTTTTGGAAGGGTTTGTTCAAAGGATTTGGGACAAATTTAAATCTTAGTACAACATATCATCCAGAGTCAGATGGGGAAACAAAAAGGACTAACAGGATAATTGAGGACATGCTTATAATGTATGAGATGGATCAACCATCAAAGTGGGAAGATTATATTCATTGAATTGAATTTTCCTAAAACAATGGGTATCAAGCCTCATTGAAAATGAGCCCATTTGAGGCATTGTATGGTAGAAAATGAAACACCCTAGCGAGTTGGGATAATCGAGCATAAATAGCAGTTGTTGGGACATAATTGCTAAAAAAAAATGGAAGATCAGATGAAAAGGATAAAAAAGAATTTGAAGGTTTCCCAGGATAGGAAGAAAAGTTATGCAGACATGAAAAAAGTTTTTAGAGATTTTAAAGTGGGAGAACAGGTGTTTTTGAAAGTTAAGGAAAAGAGAAGTTTGTTAAGATTAGGAAGCCGCCTGAAGTTGGCAGCAAGATATTGTGGTCCTTCTGAAATATTAGAAAATATAGGGCCAATTGCATACATGTTATGTTTTCCTGCATCCATGAGAATGAATAATGTATTTCATGTGTCATATTAAAGAAATATGTGTCTGATCCTAACCACATAATTGATTGGAATGTGATCCAGGTGGAGCACGAAGGGGATTTCCGGGTGGAACCTGTATGCATCCTGGATTGGAAAGTCAAAGTGCTAAGGAACAAATCCATAGGGTTGGTAAAGGTTCAATGGACATGTTACGGTCCTGAAAATGCTACATGGGAGAATGAAGAAAACATGCAGGCATAATACCTACAAAATTTTTTGACAGTTCTAAAAAGGACATAATGCAAGACTCCATTTTGACCAACTAGAGTTCTGGAACCACATCTCAGAGTCCTGGCCAACTGCGTCGGGGACCTTGATAAATGAATGGAACATTCCTTGGGTTAGCCCTGATAAATAGATGGTACATCCCTTGGGTTATCCATGATAAACGAATGGTGCACTCCTTGGGTTGGGGAGTTGAGAGGAACATGGGATTTTGGTTGGAGTTGTTGCTGGAGTTGTTAAATTGCAAAAATTTTATTTCTAAGTATTGTGATGTAAATTTTCATATATTTATATCAGCATAGAGTGCATCAAGGATGATGCACAATTGTAGGGGAGCGGGAATGTAACATCCCCATTATAATCCCCATTTTGATTAATGATTATGTAGATATAATATGTGGCTACGACCGAGTGATGTAATATGTGAATTGTATTTCAATGTTTTAATAATAAAATGTGATGACAACTGCTAAGGGGACATGGACAAGAGATGGGGGCTGAATTAATCCACAAGAGAGGGGAGTGTCTAGGATAATGGCCAAGAGGGGTCCAAGGGGGAAATTACCCATGTATATTAATAAAACCCATTTTCCTAAATCTACTATTTGTGTATGAACCTTCTCATTTTTTATTGAGTGTTTCCAAAGCCAATCACTGAATACATGTAAGAGGGTGGGTGTGAGTGGTCACATCCCAAATTTATTGGGCAAATGGGGGTTGAGTAAAATCATCTTGGGGAGGAGCGTGAGTCAAGAAAGGAAAGAAAAAGAGAGAATTTTTGTATGGGTTGGGACAAATAGTAACAATAGTTTGAACAATTTTACAGTTAGTCAAGTTTATGCATGGAAAGGGGATTGAGAGAAAAGAAAGGAAAGAGAGTTGAAAGTCGAGGCATCCATGAAGGGTGAATTCTAGAGAAAGCTAGAGCGCAATTGGAGCAAATTGGGGATAGAAAAATGAAGAGCCAGGTTGTGAGGCTTGAAGAGTGAACTCATGGGTGAGTTGCATTGAAACAACAAGTGTTGTCGTTGGTTTGTTGATAGTTCTCCTAGCAACATTTCTCTTGAATTCCCAGTTGAGAGATTCCTAGCTACCTATGCCAAAGAGACCCTGATAATTGAATGGCACATTCCTTTGGTTATACTTGATAAACAAATGGTACATCTCTTGGGTTATCCCTGATAAACAGATGGTTCATCCCTTAGGTTATCCATGATAAATAGATGGTACATCCCTTGGGTTATCCCTGATAAACAAATGGTGCATTCCTTGGGTTGGGAAGGTCAATAGGAAGAGAGATGGTGGAAGAGTCGAGATAGCTGGAGGAGAATTATCAGTTGGGTTGAGAGATTATGAGCTGTGAGTGGACTGTGAGAGACCACCCTCTTTTGTGGATTGTTAGCCTCATCTCGGGGGTGACTGGTTGTTGATATTTGGAACAATTAGTCTATTGTTGGGTGGAATGTCTGTCCCAAACAACTAGTTGCACAATTCGTGTTTAAGATAAGTGTTTTACCTTGTACTGAGTTATTTACATGTGTTGTTATTGTGCATGAATTATGTGTGAATGAGAATGACTTATATGTTGTTGTAGTGAACGATTTAGTTGTATCTCATGTTGATTATTAGCATGCTTCAGATGCATATGTTTTATGGTTATTGTCGTAGCTAAATCTGTTATAGATTGTAGTTGTAAGCTATGGAAAGACGAGTAACAACAAAAGAATAGCTTTAATTAGCAGAAGTTTCGTGTTATGTGTATTCCACACGTATTGTTGCCTAGCTGGAGGCTAGGTACGTTACTAAAATGGTATCAGAGCTAATAAAGAGAAAGTTGTATCGTGATGTGGCCAGTTATGGTGGTTGGTACGTTACAAATATATATTTATCGTTTCAAATTTATGAAAATCATAGTCTAAGCGTTCTACATTTTGGCCTTTTCCAAGGGATATTTTTCAGTTTACTTTTCCCGTAATCTTGCCAGAACTTGTTGGATCTACATATTTGAGTGGATAAAACTGTATAATCTAAGTGCCCCAGGGATTTTTCAGCATGCTGAATCCATTTATGCATCCAAAAATGCAATTTAAACAACAAAGAATTGTGATTACATCCAAATTTATGTCGCAGGATTCTGACCAAAAAGACCAAAACATAGACAACGCCTTTATAAAAAGTTCACAAGCCAATTTTGTTTTTAAAAACTATCTCAATATAAAATATATAATTTCTAAAAAAAATTATACCAGTATAATTTACACTTAATATCTAGTTTATCTCACATATTATGTCCTTTTTTAAAATTGATATGTGTCATTATTTTAAAAAATTAACTTATGTATAAATCACATTTTACACAGTTTTATGTATAAATGTATTTCTCCTATATTAATTAGTAAATGGATCTCTCTCTCATATATATATATAATCTCTTTTAGTATTAAAAATAAATTATTAACAAACTATTGTGATACCTTATATAAACCCTACCAAATACCGGGTTAACATTTTTCATGTGCTAACGTTAATGTAAATGCAAATGATTATGAAATTGTTGCTAAAGAGATATAGAGAAATTAAACAATATTATAATAAAAATTATAGAAGATATTTTGGAAGAGTGTTAGGTAAAGGTGTAGTACATTTTTATTTGCTAGCGTTAATCTGAATGTAAATGATTATGAAATTGTTGCTAAACAGATATAGAGAAATTAAACAATATTATAATAAAAAATAACTTTTTTTTCAACAGAAAATTATTCATTATATTGATATATAATTGTGTATCAAAATATAGTTTAACAAAGACAAGGAAAGTCCCTAAATCATACAAAAAACTACCATTGTCCCTGAAGAACCTAAAATCACTCCAAAAAGATAATGAGCACACAGGTTGTTGAGGGTGATTCAACCCTAGAGGAATGAGCACACAGGTTGTTGAGGGTGATTCAGCCCTAGAGGGAAAAAATAATATTTTTCCATCCACTTTCCACACTATAACAACAAAATAGGGTATACAAAAATCAAAAACTATCTCTGGAGTATTGTAACTTCTATTCCATAAACGGATAAATATTAACTTCGAAGTTGATCTAATATAGTTTAAGAAACATAGTAGGACCCGCATTTCCTTCTACCTATTTGTTATAGGTGATTTGTACTTCTTGTTGTTAGAGTGCCTTCTTTGATAGTAAGTATGCCTCCCTATTTAATTCTCAGTAAATATGAGAGAAGTTGATTGCTCTATAATTTTTTATGAGGTCTCTGATTTTGTCCTTCCAACAATCTAATGCAAAGAATTGAAAATCCCCTTCACAATTTAACCAGTCAATTACTATTCTTGAGTCTCCAAATACCTGGATGTCTATAATATGCAGCCGAGAAGCCAGTGTCAAATTTACCCAAACACCCAATAATTTTGCCCTAGTATTTGTGCCTGCACCACAATTAAAGGTCCATTTATAACAAATTTGATCAAAGATCCTAATCACCCCCCCTGCACCACTTTGTTGACCATTTGGGTGTGTTTCTCCATCAAACCATCCCATTGTAGCCACAACTTGAAGAGGTGGCAAATTGGACTAGACATAAGTCTCCTTCTGAATAACCGATAGTCTATTAAAACATCCAAGTGAATTGAAAAGTACAGAATAGATAGAAGGATTCTCATTCTCAAATATTACCTTGTTTCTTTCCAACCAAACATTCCAACATATTAAAGAGGGCAGATTAGTGTACTCATACTTATGCTTTAACCACTTTCCATAACATTCAGTTAAAGTGTTTCCCTCCCATTCTTTATTTATATTTATCCCACTTAGAATTATGTACCAAACCTGCTGTGTAAATATGCAATTTATTAATAGATGATTTATTGTCTCTGGTTCCTTTTTACAAATATGACATATGATGGGCCCTTCCCAGCCTTTTGATTGTAAATTATCCCAAGTTAATATTTTGTTTTCTATAGATAACCAAATGAAAAGTTTAATTTTTAGAGATAAATCCCATTTCCAACAAGTTCGCCTCCACCCACCAATAGATTGCTTCCAATTGTAGAAGCTAAAGCATCATACACATTTTTGACATAAAGTAGGCTTGAATTATCACCCCCAATCCACTTTATCCCATCTGATATGTCTTGAAGTTGGAACCCCAAGCCAATTAACACCCTACAAAATAAATCACATTCCTTTGTCAAATCTCCAGAGAGTCTCAGTTCGTCACTCTCTTTCCACTGTGAGGAGAAAAAAACTAGCCTATTATTTCCTATGGCCTGATAGAGGAAAGTTATGTCTTTTCTGTTTTAAAGAATAGAGGAGTTCTTGAGACAGAAAATAAGTATTCCCCAATCCAATAATCATATCTCTACCAATTAACACATAATTCTCCGACCCTGGGCTCCAACTCAACCAATGAGTAATTAGACGAACATATTTTCAAATATTTTTCCAGGTCTGCGAAGCAGAAGATAATATAAAAGATGTCGATCTGAGCCAAGTTGCTACCAAGAAATATGGGAGGTATTTATCTTTTATGAATCTATGCCAGATATTGTCCTTCATCAACACACACCATACAATATTTTCTGCAAGCACTCTATTGAAAATATAAATGTTTTGAATCCCCTGCCTGCTGAAATACTTTGGTTTTGCAATTTTCTCCCATCTACAAAGATGAAGATGTTGTTTTTCACTGCATCCCTTCCAAAGGAAGTTGAACATTGATTGCCTAATGTTGAGGACCAAAGCATGAATAACAGCCAAATCCATCCAATAAACCGGTTGACTTTCAAGCACATATTTTATAAGAATAAAGTGACCTCCCAGAGACAACCACCTATTACACCAATGGCCAATTGTTTTTCAATTTTTGCAAGTAACCATCTCCAATCTTCAGCCTTGTACATTCCTGAATTTAGAAAATAGCCAAGATATCTAAATCCTTCAAAGAGGTGTGCAAATTTGTAAGGAAACACTTCTTTGAATTTTTCTAAAACCTCCCCTTGTATACCAGCATAATGAAAGGTGGACTTGGTCATATTTACCAACAAACCTGACGCTCTTCAGAAAATTTTTAGAATGTTATCAATCTCCTTCCATTCCTATAGTGAATCCCTAGTCATAATTAGTACGTCATCCACAAATAGAAGATGGAGGATCCTTACTATTCTTGAGACCTTCACTCTCGTCAACTTTCCTTCAACTTGATCTTTCTTTAGAAGCAGACTAAGACCCTCCCTCCATTACTGAAATAAATAACAGAGGTGATAATGGACAACCTTGTCTCAATCCTCTTCCACTCTGGAAAAAATAAGTAGGCTCCCCATTTAACAGAACTGCAAAATTGAACTACTTACACAACTCATTATCCAATTGGTATTCAGTAAACCAAAACCTGTTTGAATTAAGATCAATATTAAATAATCCTAGTTAATACAATAATAAGCCTTCAATTTTTTCATCTTTATGCTATGCATACATTCTTGGGTCATTCCAATGGCATCCTAAATCTGTCTTCCCTTTATAAACCCCAGTTTCTCTTCAAATAAAGATCGAGAGAGAATAGGTTTAATCCTATTAGCAATAATCTTTGTTATAAGCTTATAGCAAAATTTACATAAAGATATTGGTATAAAGTCATCAAAGGAAGTAGGTTTATTGACTTTTGGTATGAGGGCCATAAAAGTCAAATTTAAGGCTCTTACTAATTCACCTCTAATCCTGGAATCCTCAACCACCTCCAGAAATTCATCCCCTACCAAATCAAAGAAATGTATGAAGAACTCTACTGTCCAACCATCATGTCCCAGACTTTTATATTTTTCAAAAACTTCGAGAACCTCACATAATTCCTCCTTGGTATAGGGTCTTTCAAGAAGCAAAGTGTCCTCCTCTTTGACCAGACGAGGGAATAGTCTGGTTGATATAACCTGATCATTTATAGTTGAGTGTCTCGAATCCTCAAAAAAAAAATTGAAATATCTAGTTGCCTCTGTTTTAAGTGCCTCTTGTCCAAAATGGACCTTCCCATATTCATCTATAACTTTCCAAATATGTTTGTCATTCCTTCTAAAACTAGAAAATTGATGAAATAATTTTGTGTTTTGATCTCCACTTTTAATCCAAAGTGCTATGCTCTGTTGTCTCTAGAGTTCCTCTTTTGCCACCAGTAGTATATTTCTCTCTTCCTCTAATGATTTTATGTGGAATTCCTCTACCAAACTCCTCACTCCCCCGGAATTCACATGATATGAGGCTTCGAGATCTTCCTCCATCTTTTCTAATTTTGACAATTTCTGCATTCTTTTTTGTTTTTCTCATAATTTTATTCATTTTTTTAAGAATTTCAATTTCCACACTAATCTTTCTTGAACCCCGAGATCTTGTAGAAATTGTTGATCCATCCAGACTTCATGTAAAATATGTGAGAATTCAACTTCTCTTAACCACAACGAGTTTAATTTGAAAGGATAAGTTGTATAATGTATGGTGTTTTCAAAATTCAAAATAACATGACCATGATCCGATAGATATGGGTAGGCCACCCAAGACCTGTAACTACCAGCATTGTTTAAGAGGTCTTCGGACAGAAAATCCCGATCCAATATTTTTGAGATACACTCGGCTCTCGATCTCCCATTTCACCAAGTTGGGACTACTTCATCTCGTAAAATATCTACTAGCATGCTTCCTTGGAATAAATCTTTAAAATAGCCATCCAAAGGATATACATCAGTAGAGTCTCCCCAGACCTCACCATCATTAAGTGTAAAATTGAAATCCCCTGCTACTATCATATTATTATGGGATAACATACCCCTTTTGACCACCTTTTCCCAAAAGCCTCTTCTGTCTGAACATGGCC
Source organism: Picea engelmannii (assembly GCA_009831015.1). Classification (NCBI taxonomy): domain Eukaryota; kingdom Viridiplantae; phylum Streptophyta; class Pinopsida; order Pinales; family Pinaceae; genus Picea; species Picea engelmannii. The sequence continues at coordinate 510,562 of ML793774.1, forward strand.
CATATACATTTAAAAGAGAAAGCGCCCTTTTGATTTCAAAACAAGTACCTGTCATAAAAATACCACAACAACTTAAGTAAGGATCTAGATCGAACTTATTTGGATCCCAAGTCACCAAGAGTCCCCGCAACTTTCCAACATAGCTGACAACACAAGATAACCAAGTAGATTTTAATGCATTCATGAAATATCGAGCCTTCTTTTCATCAACCAAGGTTACTTGCAGAAAGATAATATAAGGGTTTGTCCTATCTAGAAGTCTATGCAGGGAAGCGGATTTTAGGGTGCCCCCCACCCCTCTGATATTTAAGGAGAGAAATATCATCATTTTTCCCTGGCAATGGATTTCATGCCTCTACGCACCCCATTTTCAGAGAAATTAATAGTATGCAAAGAAGGTGATGAAGAAACCACTTCTTATTTTTTGCTAGCACTCCTGGTTTTAATAGAAGATAATTCAATTCCCAAACCCTTAGACCAGGCATATTCCTTCCCAGAACCCTCTCCAAAATGTTCAAAAGAGCTAGAATCTCCACTAGGCCCTATTCTTTCTACAATTGATCTCCCTTGATAAATCAGTATAGGAATGGGAGAGAATGTTTCTCTGTAGTTAGGAACCAATGTATCCAACATAGCACCAAGAGAAGTTTCTCCTATATCGGGTTCCCTATCGCCGAGAAGGTTATTACTCTTCCCCAAGGGTTCTTTGGAATGAATACTTTCCCCCCTGAAATCCTCAATCAAAGTGGAAGTAATACATGGTAGAGAGAAATTGTCCCCCCCGAGCACACTGGTTAAACCCCTTTCTCCCCTGGAAACCATAGGCCCCATAGAAGTAGTTTTTGGATTACCCCCCGCCCCCCACCGGCTATGAGGGATACACTCCATAGATATTAAGACCATCCCAGTCCAGTAAGCTAATGATAGGAGAAGCCTTAGTGACAATCATTTCCATCACATAGGAGGAGTCCAGAGTATCGCACTCCCATGTCGAAAACAATAAAAATGGTGAAGGGAAGAATGTTTTTAACTTACCTGTAAAAGATTCTAATGAATCCACCAGTCTGTCTTCCTTCTAGGCTGTGTTGCGTGCAACAAATTCATAAGAATCAACCTCTGGATAATCTTCTCGAGACAATTTTCTGAGCATGGAGTATTTAGACTCCTCTTTCTCCACTGAGCCTTGTCATTCCCTTCTCAAGTGACCTATCCTATGCCAAAGACTACATCTAAATGGGATACCAAGGTAGTTTGGTCTTTGGCTCACCGTTCGGGCCCTCCATAAAATCTCTAATGATTCTAATAAACTAGAATGAATGTCAATCTCAAATAAGTCTCACCCATTCTTTTGTCTTGGTCCTTTAAAGAAAGTTCATCGACTTTGATAAACCGTCTTAGCTCGTTACTAATGGATTATATAGCCTTCACATTCCAAAGTTGTAGCAGCAATCCAAGTAACCGAACCCATAGATGAAGAAACTGAAAGTACTTTGTGTCTGGATCGAAATATACCCTCCAGTGCTTAATCATCACGTTGCTTCCATCAATGACCCAAAGCTTATCCAACACCAACAGAGTATCTTCTGGTGAATTGAACAGGAACCCAAACCATCCCCTCGATAGGAAAAAAACTTCATTCATATAGCCTAACAAAGGATTCCAAGTAGTCGAAACCCAAGTTGGTAAAGATTTCTTGCAAAGAGTGTGATATGAAATCCTTCCCACCAACGCACATAGGGCTAGATTGCATGTTTCCTCTAAGCCTATGTCTTCTCCCATAACTATTCTTCGCTTTTCTTTGTTAGTGTTCCATGGATTTTTTCTAGCTCCTTTTCCACCCTTTTCCTTGTGCTCCTTTCCTTTCGAGTTTAACTGCCTAGAAATCCTCCCTAAACCATCTGGTCCTTTCACAGAGTGAAACTTACCTGCTCTCTGGTTTTGGGCAGGAGCACCAGGAAAGAAATCAGAAGTGAATGGAGAAACAATGTTAGCCTCACCTCTTACATTCGGGGGATTCTTCATTAAATGTGTTGTGTCTGCCAGTTTAGAGTTGATAGGACATATACTAGTTCTAATCGTGTCTGTTGAGGAGAAAAGACCGGCTCTATTCCATAGAGCCTTGTCAGCTGCACCCATTAGTGCGTTGACCTCAAATTCCATCTAGAAGCTTCTGAAACCTAATAGGAAAACACCACCTAAAAACTACACTAAACCCTCAACCACCTAGCTATTGACCCAACCTTCAGAATAAATGAATGGAAATAAAAACCTCATCCCTCGACTTAACACCAAATAACTCCACAACCACCTAAAATATTGACCCAAACTACGAGAGGTAAGGAAAGAAGTTAAACCTCAGCTCCTTCACTACTTGATGGGACCTGTAACTAAGTTATATAAGCCCTGTTGAAATTAACCCCTAAAAAACTATGAGCCGACAACCTTAAACTATTAGTAAGAACTTCCACCTTTAGTTAAAACATTGGCTAAAAACACTGAAACTTCAAAGGGAAAAACTAAAGACGTCTAAGATCTCCCTCTCAGAGTCTACGAAAACATAAGTAAACTCCGACCTCCAAAGTAGTAGCCTCCACCATAGATAGAAGGAGGTGTTACCCCTTCCACCATTTTATCTTGTAGTAGGTCCCTCGGCTCTCCCTTCCACAATTTTAGCTTCTAGCAGGTCCCTCGGCTCTCCCTCCCATCATTTAGCACGCACTTAGCACTCATATAATAAAAATTACTTGGAAGAGCGATATGAAAAGTTTTTAATATTTTTCATATACATTTAAATGACCTAAATTCTTTTAGGAGGTGACAATTAAATTAAAATTATATATATAGTTTCATACTCTAGAAAAAATCACCAACCATTCAAGTCGAGATGACATAATGATGCCAAGTCTTGTCTAAATCATTTGGGAATAAAAGAAGAAGCTATTTTACAGAATATTGATGATATTAAAAATATTGTACAAGCTAAATTTAAAGAGAATCTATGGCGGGATACCGAATTAGAGGATAAAAAAAAATTAAGATATTATAAGGAGGTGGTTAACCCTAACCTTGAATATGAGAAATATCTCTTTGTTTTGACTACATTAAAGAAGACCATCAATATTGCTCAAATAAGAACTAATTCTCATGAGTTGCATAACAAAATTAGGCATTGGACAATCACCAAAACATTGTGGCAAGAAATAATTTGTTAGCTTTGTGACACCAAGAGGGTTGAAGATGAAAAACACTTTCACCTAGAATGCCCAACTTATACCCAAATTAGATACCAATTTCCAAATATTTTTCACAATACCAACCTTCCTAACCTTCTAAGTCATCAAAACTTTAGTGATCTTGGAACGCTTCTCTTAATGTTTTTCAAGCATTGAAATGACATTTTAAAGAAATCCAAGTAATCTCTTCCTTTTTTTAAGGTCCGATAGACCAATTTTAGTCTCAGTGCACTTTAACCACCACCATTATATATA
>ML793774.1:524183-549791 GCA_009831015.1 Picea engelmannii
ATCACCTGACGCACACAACACAAAGGGAAAAGGAAGTTGGGAACATTAGACACAGTTATCAAATCTAACATGCGCACACACACACATGCAAAGAATATAACACATGCCCAACATTCTCCAACCTGTTGTTTTCTTTGCATACAGGGGTTCACAAGATTACATAGTCAACAATCCAGGGCAACAATTCTCATTGTTACTCTACACTAGGAGAACTTCTCTGTGCTCACAGACTTTGTCAATGAATCTACAACATTCTTCAAAGTGTCAACTTTTTCGAGCAACACCTTCTTTTCTTCAACCATGTCTCTCACAAAGTGATATTGAACATCAATATGCTTTGTCTTCGAATGATAAGCAAGGTTCTTTGCTAGGAAGAGTGCACTCTGACTGTCACACTCTAATCTCACTACTTTTGTACCAACCCAATACCTGAACACAATCTTTGTAATCATACTAATTCCTTGCTTGCATGAGTGGTTGCCATGTATTCAGCTTCTGTAGTTGAGTGTGCCACTACAACTTGTCTTTTTCTCATCCAACTGATTGCTCCTCCAAATAGGTTAAACACATACCCACTTGTGGATCTTCTATGATCTAGATCTCCAGCCCAATCTGCATCAACAAACCCATGTATGTCCACCACTTTGTCCTATCCTAGTCTTCCTTGGTAGCACAATCCATAATTGGTAGTGCTACACAAATACTTGAAGACCCTCTTTACTATTGTCCAATGCTCCTTCCCTGGTTTTGACATATACCTACTCAAAAATCCCACTGCATGTGCAATGTCCGGTCTAGTACAGACCATTGCATACATCAAAATGCCAACCACACTGGCATATGGAACATGGGACATGTCCTCTTCTTCTTCATGTGTCTTGGGACATTGATCTGTAGATAACTTTACACCTATAGGAATAGGAACCTTGATCGGTTTACTTCCATGCATATTAAACCTCTGCAATATCATCTCAACATATTTTATTTCATTCAACGAGAGTTTCATATTTGCACGATCTCTTTTAATCTCCATTCCCAGAATGAAGTTAGCAACACCAAGATCCTTCATGTCAAATTTGGAGGATAGTTGTGATTTCACCTCCTTGATAACATCCATGTTATTTTCTACCAGCAACATGTCATCAACATACAACACTACATAAATGAAGTGATTACCAACCTGCTTGGAATATACACAGTGATCAACCCTGCTTCTCACAAATCCCAAGCCAAGGATGTATGTGTCAAACTTTTGGTACCACATCCTTGGTGATTTCTTCAGACCATATAGTGACTTCTTTAGCTTACAGACCAACTCTTTCTTTCCCTTCACTACAAATCCTTCTGGTTGCTTCATGTAGATTTCTTCTTCCAGATCCCCATGTAGGAATGTTGTCTTCACATCCATCTATTTCTCTTCAAGATCAAAAGCAGCAACAATAGATAAAAGAAATCTAATAGAAGTTAACTTGGCAACATGAGAAAAAATCTCACCAAAGTCAATTCCCTCTACCTGGGAATAACCTTTTTCTACTAATTGAGCTTTGTATTTCTTCACTTTTCCTTCTGCATTAAACTTCTTCTTAAACAACCATTTGCTACCAACATATTTTCTTCTAGATGGAAACTCAACTATATCCCATGCCTCATTATTATCCAAGGCATCCATTTCTTCAACCATGGCCTTCTTCTAGAGTTTACTATCCTCTGAATTCACTGCTTCCCTAACAGTTTTTGGATCATCATCAGTAATAGATAAAACAAAATTAGAATGAAAATCAAGTGGACTATACCTTTCTGGTTGCCTTCTTTCCGTCACTGATCTTCTCAATACTGGGATATGAGGTTCTTCTTTTTATGCTTCATATTCTTCAGATGATTCAGATTTGCATCATCCAACTCAAACTCTATTTTCTCAGGTTCTTCTTGCCTTGGTAGAAATTCTTGTTTGGAAACATCTTTTACCTCTCTAAAAACAACATCTCGAATGTAAACAATCTTCTTAGTTTCAGGGTTCCAAAGCTTATAACCTTTCACACCATATTTATAACCCATAAAGATACACTTTTCAACTTTATTAACCAACTTACTCCTATTTTCCTTTGGAACATATACATAAGCATCACAACCAAACACTTTGAGATGTTCAAGAGAGGGTTTCTTACCAGTCCATACCTCGTGTGGAGTTTTATCATCCAGCACTAATGAGGGTGATCGATTGACCAGGTAACATGTTGTACCCACTGCCTCTGCCCATAATTCTTGTTCTAACTCGGCACCACTAAGCATTCTCCTTGCTTTTTCCATCAGTGTCATGTTCATCCTTTCTGCAACTCCATTCTAATGAGGTGTGTATGGATTATTCTTCTACCTTTCTATACCACACTTCTTACAGAATTCTTCGAATTCATTTCTGCAGAATTCTCCTCCATTATCTCTCCTCAATACCTTTATTTTCTTCTCTGTCTGATTTTCTACCAGAGCCTTAAACTCTTTAAATTTATCAAATACCTCAGATTTCTTTCTAAGAAAATAAATCCATGTGTTCCTTGAGAAATCATCTATGAATGAAACATAATACACAGATTTACCTAGTGATGGAACAGGCACATGTCCAAACACACCATTGTGTATCAACTCTAAGATCCCCTTTGCTCTTGTAGCACCATATGGGAATCTTACTCGATTTTGTTTACCATATATGCAATGTTCACAGAAATCAAAATCCAGAGTGAAATTAGACATACCTTCAACATACCTTTACCGTGTAGTGTTCGAAGGCCCTTTTCTCCAATATGCCCCAGTCTTTGATGCCACAACATGGTCTTCTTTCCAGGGACAGTATTGGTCTTGTCTTCTTCATTTCTCTGCTCAGGGACACCAGAACTGTTACACCCATTAGTATAAGTGCTTCCCAAAAACTTGTATAGAGTTCCACACTGAACTCCCCTCATCAACACCATTTCTCCTCGTACCATATTACAAGTTCCCTTTCCCAATACAGTATCCACTCCTGCATCATCCAACTTTCTTACAGATATTAGGCTCTTGGTTATTTTTGGAATTTGCTGAACCCCAGGGACAGTTCTAATCACTCGATATTTTAGAAACAACTTAACCCTTCCACGTCCCATTATTTTGGTTGTCAAGTCATCTCCTAGGAATACATCACCACCATCATATTTTTCATATTCACAGAACCACTCCCTATGAGGATTCATATGATATGACACACATGAGTCGATTAACCATACACCACAGTATGCATGTGTACTTGTAGATTCCAGGTAAACATCACCTCCTTCTTCAGTGGATGTTTTTGCCTCTGTGGAAGAGGTATTATCGGATCCCTTTGGTTTATCAACCTTCTTAGACTTGCAATCTTTCTTATAATGCCATGTTTTATCACACTTCCAACATTTCCTCAAAGATTTTCCTGGAGACTTATATCTACCTGTAGATTTAGATCTCCCCCCCCCGAAGACTTACCAGGATTCATGTCTTAGGTACAACCTCTTACAAATAAACCAGCTCTTCTCTGACTATCCATGTTTTTCTGCCTCATCTCTTCAGATAACATAGATGCAACTACATCCTCATACTTCAATGTAGATTGAGTGGTACTACCAATTGCTACGACCAGATTATCCCAAGATTCTGGCAAAGTACATAACAAAGTAATACACTTATCTTCTTCTGCAATCGTAATATTAACATATACCAGTTGACTTCCCAGAGTATTAAATACATTTAGATGTTTTGTCACAGAATCTCCATCTTCCAGCCTAATATGATACAACTTCTTTTGAAGAAACAACTTGTTTACTAGGGACTTTGATTGATACAAATTCCCTAACTTATCCCATAGTTCCTTGGTTGTAGATTCTCCCGAGACATTCAACAACACTGAATCTTCCAAGTAGAATCAAATAGTACTCCTTGCTCTTTTGTCCAACTTCTCCCAATCTTCCTTAGACATACAAGTAGGTGGTGTACTAGTAGTTTGTGTACTAGTAGGTTGTGTACCAGTAGACTGTGTGCCAGTAGACTGCGTACAAGTAGGTTGTGTACCAGGATCTACAATGATCCATTGTTCTTTGTCTACAAGAAGGTCCTCCATCTTGAGCTTTCATAGCTCAAAGTTTTTACTGTTGAAATTCTCTATCTCAATTCTAGAAGAGCTCACCATTCCTCTTTCTACACTTGAATCACCACTGCAAAATCTCCCACTAAACCTAGATTTATCACAGACCCAAGATAAACTTGATCTATCAAGATCGAGCCAAACCCTCAACAACAAAGGCGTCCCCCTGAAGCCAAAAACGAGCTCTGATACCACGTGTGAGTTTTAAACCTCTGAAGTAAATAAATGCATACAAATTCTTAAGAAAAACAAAAATTAATCAATGGCTCATACACATAGTATACAAAGATTTATGCTGGAAACCCTTAACCGAGAGAAAACCAACCTTCCTTGGTGTCACACCTTTCAACTCTTCATTGTATAAATTTCACCATTAACCATACAATATATACAATATTTTAGGTATTTTGTAGCTACCAAAACCCTAATCCTTTAATCCATGATTAATTTAGAAAATAAAAATAGAAAAATCTGCTAAAATAGAAAAAAAACGCCCAAATTTGTTTTTTCAGAGCGTTTCCCTGAACGATACGCATAACTAGGGGGGGCCAAACCTGCCCCCCTGGGACCCCCCCAGGAAAGCGCCTGGTGCACACGACACAAAAAGTGAAGGAAGTTGGGATTGTCAAACGCAGTTGTCAAATCTAACACGCCCACACACACACATGCAAAGAATATAACACATACCCAACATCGACTATAAACTAGAAAAATGTCTTGGACTCTCTAGAATTTACTGGAGTTGACAGGAGCGATATGAGTTTGTCATTTCTGTTAGTGTTTTCTTGTTTTTTAACCATCATATTAATAGCCTTTACTGATCACGGTGGTTACCTTGGCTTCTCCCTCCGAGGAGGCCTCCGTGGAAGCTAGATGGTGCATCTCCATATTGTTTTGAAGCTCCCATGACGGAAGTTGTCGTCAACACACATATGAGTGTGGCTGACAAGGAAGATTGGAAAAAGGATAGACTATTTAATCCTCCTACAACGTTTAATACCTCTGCACATCAATCAAATCCAGAGTTATTAACCTCAGACCCAGTGCATCCCCCGGTTTCGACTTTGCAAAGGTGTAGGGGTGGTGCTCCTTTAGCAGAGTTAGATGTTGGTTGTAATGTGCTTACTCCCTCTGTGAGAGTGAATGATACATGACGCATAAAGCATTTTGACTATGATACTAAACCATCTCATGGTGGTGCTTACGCTTTTGCGTCAAAGCCTGCACCTCAGAGGATAGCTGGTAAAAAATCTTGGATACCATATAGGTCTTGACGCAAAATGGTTCTTGGGGACGACCTTGGTTTGGATGAAGTGGTATCATTAGCGCTAAATGCTCTAATTGGTCGCTTATCATACCGCTCTAGGTGTTCCACTCCACTATCTACTTGGGTGAAGCTGCATTGGCTACCCATCCCAAGATATGAGTTGGAGGTCTTCTACTTGCCAAGAGGCTGGTATGCCTTCAAATTCCACTCGTCGGACGACACCTCTAAAATACTTGAAAGGCTTTGGTCCTATGATGAGGGGAGCATGATGCTAAAGCGGGGGAGGATTTCCTTTGATCATACATAGGAATATTTCTAGTACAGGAACCTTTGGGTTCTCCTACTTGGGTTACCACTAAAATTTTGGAATATGAAAGCTATGTTTGCTATCGGCAATGCGCATGGACGCTTCATCAAAGTCAATGACCAGTCACTACGTGCTCCATATAGAAAGTTGGGAAATATTTTGGTGGAGGTAGACATCCATTCGGGCATGTTGGAGATGTTGCATATACAGTGGCGTGAACATATTTACTGTCAAAAGATAGATTACTTGGGCCTACCATTTCGGTTCACCTACTGTCGCAAAACCGAACACCTAAGAAGTGCATGTCAGGGCTTCATGGAGGAGGAGGAGTTGGAAAATTCGCGGCTCTAGAAGGCACCTAGATGTGACTCGCCAGGTGTGGACTCCTTTGTACGAGACACAATGTTCATAGGGACCTCGGACTCTCCAAAACAAGCCATCTCCGCTTCAGTCACAAGTAAACTCAAAGCATTATGTCCTTCTTTTTATCATTCTATTACGGCATGGGAAACAATGGCCTTGGACTCTACAACTCCTCTGGTGGCTGAGCCATTGATACCTCCTTACATTGTTGAGCCGGATACTAAGGTTGTTTCCTCTTCATTGGAGGTTGTTCCACATCCCTCTGTGAGGGGCAGGGTTACGCTTAGTCCAGCCAAGGTAAACTCTCCTCTGGAGGAGCTTAGAATCTGTTCTGTAGCACCCGACAGTTCCTCTCCCACGACCGGGGTTCAAATTAATGCGGAAGTTGTGTTTTATGAGGGAACTCGGGTGGCGGATTGTGAGGGGAAGAAGGATCTCTATGTTTTGTCAGGTTACAGGGAGTCAAAACCAGGGGAGTGCTCATTGGGGGAGATTCTGGATTCCTTATTCCCTCTCCTTCATGAGGTGAACACTACTTTACCGATTCCTACTTACTAGGGGAGAAATGTTATAAAACTTCTGGGATCTTCTGATCTTGATGGCCATTCGGGGTACCTGATTGGGGGGGTTGGGGCTAGTTACGCCTGGTCAAAGGGCCTGGTTTTCGAGACTTCCCCTATAAAAATGAGAAGTGCTCGTAAAAAGGCCACCTGCTCAGTTCATGTACCTAACCCACACACAAACTATGTAACTGACTCTAGGGTGCTTAGAGGCATGAAAGCCCTTGCTAGGGCCAAGACATGATCCAACTCACCTTAAATCTTAGAGGGGTGGGGGGGACCCTGAAACTGGCCTCCATTGGCAGATTACTAAGAAAAAACAATCCTAATATTATTTTCTTACAAGAAATGCTTGTTGATGAGGAGAAAGCACGTTTGTTTATGTTAAAGTTTGTCCCTGGTTGGTTATCTTGTGTTGTTAGCTCGGTTGGAAACTCGGGTGGTCTTTTGGTGATGTGGGATCCCAATAAATTTGTTTTGGAACCTTCTCCTTATTGTGGGGCATTTTATTATCTGGCATCTCTTTAGAAAATAACAAGCGTTTATGTTTACTCAATGTCTATGGGCCCTGAAATGAGAGAAAAGTATTTTGGGATCAGGTGGCTGCGAGTGGTTTGTTGGCCACTAAAAACTTGATAATTGGAGGAGATTTAAATTTCACCACAGGTGCTGATGAGGTCTAGGGAGCAGCGACACAACTGAATAAGCTTGCGGGGTATTTTAAGCTACTACTCTAGGATTACCATTTGGTGGATATGATTTTGGATATTGATGTGGTACCAATGTGGAGAAATGGTAGATATGGGGTTGATAGTATTGCAAAGCAGTTGGATCGTATTTTGGTTTCAGATTTTTTTTTATGTGAAGTGGCCATGTACCGATCACGGGTAGATTTCCCATACGTCTTGGATCACACGCCAGTAATAGATCAATTTGATTTTCAACATTTTTCAGTGGCCTATCCATTCAAATTAAATCTATCTTGGTTGGAAGAGGAAGACTTCACAACTATTGTTAAAGAGGTCTGGATGGACACTGGCTTCTTGGTGGACTCTGATTTCCAACATAGATTTGTGTGGAAATTGAAAGTGCTAAAGTATCGGATAAAAACTTGGGCAAGACTTCAGCGACATGCAAAACAACACAGACTCGAAACACTACAGGAGGAGCTCCAGGTGGCTTATACAGCTTTGCAGAGGGATGGGATGGGCCCTATAACTGATAGTCACTTAAAAATTTTGGAGGCAGAATGAAATGCAATCCTTCTCCAAGAAGAGGAACTATGGAGAAAAAAAAGTAGAGCAGTTTGGTTGAAATGTGGGGATCATAACACAAAGTTTTTTCACAACTACGCCAGCGCTAGAAGGAACAAGAAACACATTTGGGAGATTATGGATGAGAATGGACAAATCCATAGAGGGCAAGAGGCACTCAAAAAAGAAGAAAATAGACACTTTAAAGGTCTGTTTGAAGTTGATTCCCCTACTTCCCTTGCGGAGCATGTTAATATTGCCAGGTTGTTCTCTCATTTTGTCATAGTGGAAGACTCTTTACACATGGAACGTCCTTGAACAAAATTGAAAATTTTGGAAATCTTAAAGTTGTTTGCAAAAGACAAAAGTCCAGGCCCGAACGGCTGGACGATTGAATTCTTCACCCACTTTTTTGACATTATTGGTGATGATCTATTGGAACTAGTGGAGGATACAAGGATCAGAGGAAAAGTTCAAAGCTCACTAAATTCTACTTTCCTAGCGTTGATTCCAAAGGAGAATAAACCAACGACTTTCGATGACTACAGACCCATTGCGTTCTGTAATTTATGTTATAAGTTGATAGCAAAGGTGATTGCAAATAGAGTAAATCATATTCTCTCGAGGGCACTTTCGAGCAAACAACTTGGTTTTTTAAAAGGTAGGCAAATTTTGGATGCCATTGGGATGGCGCAAGAATGTCTACATAGTATCAAAGAAAAAAAGCTAAAAGCTCTAATTTTAAAGATGGATTTTAAAAAAGCATATGACCGTGTAAATTGGGACTTTCTACACTTAATTCTGGTCTAAACTAGCTTTAGCATTTCATCCACAAACTAGATTATGGGTTGTGTAGTTAGCTCCTCCTTTGTTGTTCTGATAAATGGTGAGACTTCCCCATTTTTTCAGAGTAAATGTGGCTTAAGACAAGGTTGTTTGATTTCGCCTATGTTGTTCATCCTAGTTATGGAAAGTATAAGCCTGATGTTGAAGAAAGGACAAACAGAGAGAAGTTTGACGGGGGTTAAGGTCTCCAGGATTATTAAAATTCTTCACCTTATATTTGTCGATGAAATCCTCATCATGGCAAAGGCTACACTAGAAGAGTGGATGGTGATTAAATCCCTACTAGATCTTTTCTGTTGTGCCTCAGGACTAAAAGTAAATTTAAACAAGTCAACTTTCAACCACTCGGGAGTACAAGGGGAAGCTCTGGAAAAGATTAAGGAAGCTTTTACTTTCAACTTTGTGGAGTTGCCTGAAGGTTTTAGACACCTGGGGTATTTCATAAAAGAGGAGAAATCATCCTTTGAGGATTGGAGATGGATTATTGCTAAGTTTGAAAATAGGATTAAACATTGGTGTAACTGTTGGTTATCACTCGGGGGTCGTTGCATTCTTGTAAAGGTAGTTTTAGAATCTCAATCCATTTATTGGATGGCCTTAGCAGTGGTCCTTGCCTTAGCGACGGTCCTTGTTTCTGTGCTCTCAAAGATTCGTCAATTGATTTTCGATTTCCTCTGGTCGGGTGGTGGTATTGCACATTGTTTTCACCTCTGCAACTGGGAGATGCTCGCTAAGCCGAAGCACTTAGGAGGATGGGGCCTTGGGAATCTCTTCCATTTCAACCGTGTCTTGGCTGGAAATTCACTATGGTGTGGTTCTAATGAAAGAAGGGATTTGGCACCAGGTGATCAAAAACAAATATCTCCCTTATAACTCTATTGCAACTTGGCTCAGATCGGCCATGGTTATTCAACCTTCGGCATCGCAGACTTGGAAAAATTTGTTGAAATCACTTCCTCTCATTACTCATTGGTTAAGCTGAAATCCTGGTAATGGGCATTCAGTGTTAATTGGGATAGACAAGATTTTGGGCATTGAAGATTCCTCTTTACTCTCCCAGGATCTTCTGGTGGCCTTAAAGAATAAAAATATTTGTTATCTTTTCCAAGCCAGGGCTCAGTTTTCCATGGGGTTTATAATGGACCAATGGAAAAGCAGCATAGATTTGGGACTTTCGGGGTCCTTGGCTACCGAATGGAATTCTTTTTACAAGGCGCTTATCGATTTGGGCATCCATCTCCAACTTAGACATGATATTTTAATTTGGACTGGAGGAGACCATTTAGGGACTCTCTCTGTAAATAATGTTTATAATGCTCTAGCGAAAAAATTGTGGCCTCAACAAATTGCAGGGTGGAGGAAGCATTTGTGGACTTGGGATCTAGCCTATAAGATCAAATTGTTTACTTGGCTTGCTGTGTAAAACACAATTTTAACCTTGGAAATTCTGCAGAAAAGAGGTTGGGAAGGCCCGAGTATATGCCCACTATGTTACAGGAACTCTGAGATTGTTCGACGCTTGTTTGTAAACCGCTCTTTCACTCACAACCTATGGCATTTTTTACATACAGTTTTTAGCCTTAGTTCACCTTGGGGTGGCAGCTCTTTAACAAATTGCTTAGACACTTGATTGAAAAAGGAAAAGGTTTATATTACTCTTCCCTCGTTGGTCCGCTGGTACATTTGGCTGGAAAGAAATAAGTGTTTGTTTGAATCTCATATTCCCTTCATCTAGGGGGTTTCCATTAAAATTAGAGGGATGTTGGAAAACTCATTTGCTCAGTGTCCTCGAAAGGGGAAAAACACTTGATTTTACTCTGGCCTCTATTCGTTGGTTTGATGGTGCAACCCAAGAAAATGGGCTTTTGAGTGGGGTTGGGGGTGTTATAAAGTTATCTAGAAATATTGTTTACAGGTGGACGCTCAATTGTGGGCCGAGCACAAACACAAGGGTTGAGCTTCTAGAAGTGTGGGCTTCCTTAACCTTGGCAAATTGGTTGGGTATTGATCAGTTACAAGTTTTGGGGGACTCAAAAATTGTGATAGATTGGCTGAACTATAGGGGAAATTTGCAAGTCACTTCACTTGTGGGTTGGATGGACAGGATCCTGGGACTTACAGGGACTCTGAGACTGTTCTACACTTGTTTGTAAACTGCTCTTTCACTCACAACCTGTGGCAGTTCTTACATCCATTTTTTAGCCTTAGTTCACCTTAGGGTGGCAACTCTTTAACAAATTGCTTAGACACTTGGTTGAAAAAGGAAAAGGTTTATATTACTCTTCCCTCGTTGGCCTGTTGGTACATTTGGTTGGAAATAAATAAGTGTTTGTTTGAATCTTGTATTCCCTTCATCCAAGGAGTTGCCATTAAAATTAGAGGGATGTTGGAAAACTCCTTTGCTCAGTGTCCTCGAAAGGGGAAAAGCACCAGAATAAGAAAAGACACTTGATTTTTCTTTGGCCTCTATTGGTTGGTTTGATGGTGCAACCCAAGCAAATGGGTTTTTGAGTGGGGTTGGGGGTGTTATAAAGCTATATGGAAATATTGTTTACAGGTGGATGCTCAATTGTGGGTCGGGCACAAACACAAGGGCTGAACTTCTAGGAGTGTGGGCTTCCTTAACCTTGGCAAATTGGTTGGGTATTGATCAGTTACAAGTTTTGGGGGACTCAAAAATTGTGATAGATTGGCTGAATTATAGAGGAAATTTGCAAGTCACTTCACTTGTGGGTTGGATGGACAGGGCCCTAGGACTTACAAAATCTTTCAACACTATTAGATATGATCACATCTACATGGAAGAAAATAGGGAGGCAAATGCCTTATCAAAAAAAGCTCTACAGGTGCCAGTAGGGAAGATCCACTACAACAAATGCTACAGTAGGGAAGATCCACTACAACAAATGCTACAACAAATGGCAGGATGGCCACGAGGGCCCCCACTATTTTTGCACATCTGTGACTAGTTTCCATGCTTATTGGGAAGTTGTTGATATTTTGCTAGATTTGGAACTCACTTTTACATCAGAGTTAAAAGGATGTGCCCTTTACTGGGGTTTGACTATATGTAATAAGCACTTTAGAGTCTCTTTTGAACAACCATTTATAAGTGGTTTGCAAATGGATGTAATATTAAGGCTTTGTACATTTTCTTTAGAACACCATATAAATTAATATATTGAGAAATTTTCTGATAGAAAAAAAGTTGAGAAACAATGAGGTTTGCTAATATTTTTTCATAAATATCTAGATATATAATTAAAACCATAAATTTTTCTGATAATGTAAAAACACATTATTTCATAAGTGTCTAAATATATAATTAAAATCATCGATTTTTATAAAAATGTTTTACAAATACCAAACCAAATTTAGAACTACCCAATAGTCTCAAAACCATGTGAAAAAAATGAAGAATAATTTAAAAGAACAGCTAATAAGACAAATGAAATCCTCTATTGAAGATCACAATAATAATACACGAGCACATTTATTATTACAAATGTTACAAAACAAGCCCTGGTGACAACCCATAAGGTTAGGGATTCGCCACAATAATTTCAATTATGAGCTGTCAAGATTAGATTCAGACATTGAATCATGCTGGCATACCAGAGCTTTCATCCATGGCCACAAAAACAAAAGAAAATAGAAAAAATACAGTACAGCATGGAACAAATTGTCCTGCACATTAATATGATCAGTGCTTGAACTTCTTGATAATCATGGAACAGATACATGGAATAAATTGGTGATCAGTGCTTGGGCTTCTTGATAATCATGACGGTACACTTAGCGTGATGTGCACAGTAGTCGCTAACACTCCCCAAAACTGCCCTGCACACCATGACATATACACAGGCTCAGCCTCAGAATCCCCATGTATATATACACAAATTTGGTCTTTAATGAGTAGAATTAAAGATCAAGAACTAAGAATCTTATACCGCTTGATTGCTCCGTAGCCATGGCTGCCCACGGCTAAGATATCGGCGCCATGCCTCTCCACGGCTTCGCACAGGACATTCCTGGCGTCTCCCTCCACCATCTCTGACTCAAAATCACGAAGCTGCAATCACAAATAGCTAAAAAAATTGAAGAAAATAAAAATCCCATGGCGCCAAAGACTGAAAGATTGCAGAGCACTTACGGATCTATTCTGGCATAATCCTTTGGCTTTTTCCAGAGCTCTGGTCCCCATTCTCTTCAGATCCGACTCCACAGACGGCATGACATCCGCCGGGCCTGCAACGACGTCACGGGATCGAACCCCTGGGATCAAAAAGGGATTTTAAAAAGAAGAATGCGATGAAGAATTGGGGGTTTTGCTTACTGGGACCTGCCATCAACRGAACGCAGGTTGCAGTAGGGCGAGCGTGGACCAGATATATTTTGAAGAGCGAATCCCCAGGGAAGGGAGCGACCAGATACTCCAGAATCCATTGCAACGCGTATACGCTCTGCTCGCTCTCATCTACACCAATCACTATTTTCTTCTTCCCACTTACTTCCATTTTCCTCCTCCTGTGAATGCAAATGTATGGTATTGATCAGAAATCAAGGCCYGAGCTTCTCTATCCAAATGGAAAACTTGTGGCAAACAGGCACTGCGGGAGACTTTAATTACACCGAAGGTGTTATATAAGGGGAGGTTCTTCATGAACCTTCGTCGTCTGTACAAAACTAATCCAAAGTTGCCATCTGTTAATCAACAACAGGCCAATCTTTTATTTCCAAGTCTCGTTATCTTTTCTYTCCGCTTCTCGTTTTCTTCACCGACTCCAACTTTCAACTGTTCAATTAAGCGGCAATGGAAAGGAGCAAAGATGATTCAAGGSATTGAGAAATTATTGATAACGTTTTCCAGAAGAGGCCACCGACTCCAACTTGAATGAGGCCACCAACTGCAACGTTGTTCAGAAGAGGCTCTTGAGGTAAATAAGCATCAGATCCCCTTCACTATTTTATTTAAAAAATATTAGGCCTGAAGGCCCAATCTCCAAGTCTTTAGACTATGCAATATATATTATCAAGCCACAAGCTAACATACCATACCATATCTATCAAGCCACAAGCTAACATACCATACCATATCTCATGGCCAAGACAAAGCATAGCACAAGTCACATAGAGGAGGAGCTGGCAATATGGGTTATGTATGCACAACGGGTCGAAAGTCATATATCAATGTAATTCCCCCATATGGGTAACATATTTTTGGAAAAATATGTTACCCTTCTACTAAGTAATTTTCCATCCTTCGCTCAATAAGCAATAAACATCCCCATCCCCATTGGAGTTCCATCTAATATAAAATGCATCGTTTAATATAAAAGACACCCTTTATAAATATGTTTGAGAACTATAAAATCTTACTATAAAAGACTTTCTTGTGAATATACTTCAAAGCTAAGAAATTCCTTCTTTTGGAGAAACATATTAAAACCATGAAATCATTCATTCTCCTAACAAACCCACCATCCTTGGCATTAAAAAACTTCCTTGCACACTTGTAATCCACAAAAGCATGACATGCACCTTGGGAAGTTGAGGTCCAGCTCTACCACATCAACTTATATCGCACATCCTGTGAAGGGATAGAGGCATGGAATTATTTTCCTCCCGCCCTTATCTTCTCTCGGCGAGTGAAGACTTCATATTCGAACACCCTCAATGTCGAGGTTTGTTATTAAATAAATTAACCTCGATCTGTTGATGGGGGACAAGGAACGAAGTCAATCGACTCCATCTGTGGAATATTGAATGCAAACGCCTGAGCATCATATATAATGTTATTTCTCCTTTCTAGAGATAGAATTCGAGAGTCAGTTGAGAATGAGCACTTCATACTGCCCTTTTTGGATCCGTTGACGTGCAAATCATTGGTTAAAGATCAACTTTTGAGATCTAAGACTTCAATAGTGCCAGCTAGGGAAACCCTCTCAAGAATGGAACAACTAGGGATCGATCTAGCTCTCAATGTAAGAAAAGGTCTTACTCATTTTCATGTATTCTTTTTATTTTATTTTAAGCAACATATGAAGTATTTGTTCACTATAAACATTTTCTTCTACTGTTTTCTTGTCGTGCTGCAGCTATTTGGATTAGTACACACTATCCAATATGGGCATCTCACCTTATTCAGTAATTCACCACTCACCCACCCACATCATCGAAGTTTACGCTTCCTTTATTTTTGTATTTCATTTGCACAGGGAGATCTCATAGACAGATGTTTTTCCTTGGTCATGATTAAGAGAGTCCAGAGCCATCATCAAGTATTTGGCCAAGAAGTACAAGGGGAAGGGCATTGATTTCCTGGGAAACATGCTCGCGGAGCAAGACCTGGTTGAGCAGTGGTGTGAGGTGGAAGGACACTCATTCTTACCCCCTGCTGATAGCATTTTGTTTGAAATATTCCTCTCCCCATTGTGGGGAGGCACCATGGATGAAGCCGCTGTGGAAATCAATATTGGAAAGTTGAACAAAGTGTTGGATATATACGGGAAGAGGTTGTCAAAGGGAAAGTACTTGATGGGCGATTTTGCGAGAAATGCATGACCTGTTTTGTGAGACTCTGTGAAAGGGGATATTTGTTGTCGAAGCTGCTTTCACTGTATTTACTTTGATTCTGAACCTGTTTTACTACACATGTTATGACAAGGAAAAAAATATTGTGGAAACCTTTTACCGAAGTAAACCCTCGCTGGGTATGTACAGTAGAGATTTCTTTCTTTTGTATTACATCTTTAGGTAGAATTTTGCAGCCATTGAAATGTTTGTTGTATTCTTCACCTTTTTCTTCTGTTGAGATCTGTTAATAGTCAATATGGATTGTTGTCATTCTAAAGGGAAATTCTTATAAGGTTGTTGTAGGTACTTGTTTCCACCAGACATATATATTTATAAAATGGATTGCAAATAAATTATTCTGTCACTGGACCTTTGAAGGGTACCCTTCAACTTTTTCATTTTCTTCAGTTCTTTCTTTGAATTATGCATGGATTTTTATGTGTAATGTCATTCAGAATTATACATTTGGAATTTCAAAGTTCAATAAACAAGTATTTTTAAATTTTCGTGTATAACTTCATTTGGAATTATATATGGATAGTTTTTTACATGTTATATTTTAACAAACAATATTGGTTTACCATAAGATTTAAAAAGCTAAAAAGTAAAAAGCTAAAAGTTTGTTTTTCTTTGATGAAACAGGTTAACTACCTAATACTCATTTTTTTTTATGAAATAGATTAACTACCTAAAACCTAAAAGCATTTGGCATTTAGTTACTAATAGTCTGTCACAATTCACTAGGGAGGAGTAAAGCCTCTTTTTGTCGAGGAAGACAAGGAATTTCTAGAAAAAACTGAAAAAAAATACTTAAAAAAAAGAAAAACTTCAAGATCTAGAGCATGATCTAAATGATGCTTCTCAACAGGTATGCAAAGAAGCATTTATTTTTTTGTTTATTTCTGTTATCCATGTAAAAATGAGGTTGTTTTATTTGGACCTTCCAACTTTGAGGGTGTCATTATTATATGTGGTATTTTAATGAAAACAAAATTTGGTTTTGATTTCTGCTTCCAGTTTCACGTGACTTCTAACATCTTAACTTATTATTTATAAGGCTTAATCTGTCAATGTTTTATAGGATATTCTTTATCATTTGATAAGTTAGGCTCATTTATTATGAATAACAAGTTCAAATGGTTTGAAAAAGTAGAAAGGCATTGTAATTTGCATTGGCCAATAAAAACTATACCTTTCTAATTTCCTTGACGAAAATAAAACACACCTTGTACTCCAACATGAGATCATACATACTTTCACAAGTAAAGACCAAAAAATATTACCCACCCAACAATGTGAGCAATTACACTGAGCAATAGGTATATCCACATGTAATCACTCAAGGTTGAAAATGTGGCCCATAAATATAGCCATATTCCCATTTCCAAACATGTGAGTGGAAATAGACTCTGTTGCAGATAGAGATGAAAATGTAATATTATAATTTTTCGAAATAGATTATACTACAAATAGAGATGAATATATACTATTATAATATAATGGTTTAAGAGATTCCATCACATGTATGAGGGCATGTGGATAGGAAGAGTCTCATGCCACCATACAAATTATGAACAATTTTAAATTGTTTTTCTAATTTATGCTCCAAAATGAGCCTCTCTATCTTCCAATGCACCTGTTACTCTCAAGCAAACCTCATTAACAATATCTACTGAAGCAAATTTCCAACTATTGGAGCCTACAAGAGATTGCAAACATAATGATGCACTGTTGCTTAATGACTCCACTTTTCCTATTAGTACATCAAGCAAGGGTTTACATAGGTTTCTTAAAACACCCTCTTGTTGGGCCTCTATGCTAAAAGTATCAATGTCATACCTAGCTATGTCTGCAACAACTCTTCCACAAGATTGTTGTAGAGGAAATAACCCTGCACTTGAAGATAGACTCTTCACAACAGTGGCCATAATTTTTCTTATAAGAGAAATGATGGTTTTTCCATGCACTTTGGCAAGTACTTCATAAGAGAGATATTGCATACTAGCAACTAGAAGCCTTGTTGCTTTCTTTAGAGTCTGAGACTTTGTCTAAGAATAGAGGTATTGTCCTTGTGTTCATAAGCTTTACATAGCTTTTCAGTGCATTCACATTTGTTCGTCTCCTATCTAGATCCTTATCTAGATTGGAAAGTTCTTGTTTTACTAAGGGGCTCAACGCTTTCCCCATTAAAGACCAATGAACAAATACTAGAGAAAAGTAAAAAAATAGAAAGAAAAACTTTTTTATTTTAGAAACATTGTATTAAATTTATACCGTAAAGGTTATCTGACCTCTTATTTTCTTTATCAAAGCATTTCATGCTTTGAAATTCCTTTGTATGTCCTCGAGTGTTTTGATGGCTCATACTTCTGTGTGGTGAAAACAAGAACACAAATTAAAAAACCTTTCAAAATAGGAGTGGAGCAAAGAATAAAAGATGTGAAAGCATGGATTAGCATAACATTGGCTTATATATATGACTGTAGCTCCGATATTAGGTATGTCAATACTACACATAATATAAGCACAACCATTCAATAGGTGGATTGGGTTACAAACTTCACCAACAATGCTCTCAGCGTGGTCGATGCTCTAGATACTTACAGGAAGGATATGGTCCTATGGAGGACTCCCACAAGGAAGAGATTGACCAATCCCTTTAGTACTGCACATTATTACCATATTCCTAATAAAAATTGGGATTGGGATGTATTAGTGGTGGATGAACTGGTTTGAAATTGTAAAATATAATCGATTATTTTTCTAAAAATAAATAAATTATAAATATCATAATCCAATACTTTGTATTAATAAGAATTATATGAGTTTGTATAAATAACACAATTTAATAGTTTGTATTTTAATTACTGACGTGGAAAGGATAAGCATGAAAATGAGGCTTACCTGGTAATCCATTAGTGTGTTGTGTTGGTGTTATTTACTCAACTCAATGTCATCATGGATAATAGGATATGAGTGCATTGTGTCCCAATAATTGTTAGAAGATGTACAACACTACCACCACAATTTTTATATTTTGTTGATCACATAATGTAAGTTTTCAATGGAGAAACTCACACCACTAGATGCAAAGTACAACACATGATATATTATTTGAAGGCATCTTGATTCCATAATTATTATTTCTATTTTTTTTAAATTGTAAATGGATATTTATAAATATTATAGAGATGGTCAAGTGGGCATCCATCATAAGCATCCCACATCTACCATAAGCATCCCATCCATTGGACTAATACAAAATCTATGCAAGGGGAAGGAGAGTGAATGTTTAACAAGTCATGGTAGGGTGTTATGAAGAGTTCAAGATTTATCTGTTTTTTTAAGGTGTTGGTAGGGTGCCTTTGTTCAACATTTCCTAGACAAAAAAGTACTTCGTTGTCCATTACGATTGGTAAATTTCATGCATTTTTCAACATGCCTTGCTTTGTGTGATTAGTTCCCTCCCCAATGTTTCACATTTGATATAGATTTGTCTTGTTTCTTATGGTTTTGATTATTTCATGCATTTTATAGCATGTTTCACGTTGTTTTAGGGTTCACCCCCTCTTGATGTATGATCTCATGCCATCTTACAACAAGTTTAAACTTGACCTTGCCCAATTTTGCTTCTATAGGTTATAGGTTAAGTAGCATAGTAATTGTCCACATAAACAAGAAAGATTATTGGAGTAGTAATAGGATTAAGAAAAATATTGATGTGAGAGACAATAAAGAGTTCTCATTCTAGATTTAAAATCCATCATTTATGCATAAAGAGATGAAACAATTCATTTTCTCCAATTGTGGGGAGGCACCATGGATGAAGCAGTTGTGCAAATCAATATTGGAAAGTTGACAAAGTGTTGGATATATACGAGGAGAGGTTGTCAAAGAGAAAGTACTCGGAGGGAAATTTTGCGAGGAATGCATACCATAGAAAACACAGGGCCACTTCGATATGCGTGCCTGTTTTGCGAGATTCTACAAAAGGGGGTATTATGCAAAACAATATCGTGGAAACCTTTTACCGAAGTAAACCCTTGTTGGGTATGTACAGTAGAGATTTATTTCGTTTGCATTATATCTTTAAGTATAATTTTGTGGCCATTGAAATGTTTGTTGTATTCTTCACCTTCTTCTTTAGTTTCTGCTAGAATCGGATGGATTATCAAGAAATGGGGAAAAAAAAACATCGAAGCGACGAAAGGGAACACCGAAGAAATGGGTCCTACTTCTGCTAGAATCAGTAGTAGGATTGTATCTTGTAGGATGGATTATCAAGAAATGTAACTTTAGTAGTTTTATAGGGCTCTTCTTCCTCTTCCATTTTCTTTGGAAAAGCAGGTCATATATATGTGATTATTGCAGGTGGGCATGCATTTGGGTGATTCAACTTTGGAGTTATGTGATTATTGCAAGTGGGCATGTAGCTCATTGATTCAGCTTTGGAGTTACAGAATCGTTGAAAATATTTTGGGAGATGTGGAATGAACATGGACCTTGTAAAGTATTTATTTTCCATCCACAAACAAAATTCTAATTGAGAATTGGATGGTATTCATTGCACAATCTTATACACAAAAAATCGTATTGTATTACTTACAATAACCTAAGGTACATCACACTTAAATAAGTGTTGTGAGATCCAAATTATTCCACTCTTGGAGGGAGAGGTTGAGAGAATCTCTCAACATCCTCCAACAAACCCAATCCAAACCCTAACAAGGATGATTTTAGGGGTGGAATTTCACTCATGGGCAAAATTAAGGGGCCTCCAAATTTTTATTGGGCGATTTTTTGTATTATAATGTTTTTTTAAAACTTTTTTCATTTTCACATGGTTTACTTTAAAAGAGAAATCATATGTAGGGTTCGCCCATGTTTTTAGGAGGGAGAGAGAATAAAAAACAAGTTTATCCCATGAAAATTCGAGCTTCAAGCTTTTGTTCACCCAATTCCAGGAAATATGGGAATTTCTGGTAGAAATTCGCCCAATTCCAGGAAATATGGGAATTTCTGGTTGAAGTTCGCCTTCCCATTTGTTTTAAATCTAGGTTTAAAGTATAATTCACACCCAAATTCATAGTATGGGAAGTTACCATATTGAATCTTCTGTTCACCCGATTTCCTAAGACCAGAGGGATTTATGGGAGCGATTTGTGCCTCCCATCTAGTGTAAATCATACATGATCTACCAATATGTTCATTGGGTTCAAGTTGAAGCTTTTTGATGAATTTTCTCATCTTCAGAGGTTCTTGAGCGTTGGGCGGGTTACCACGATTGATATTGAAGTTTTTCAGGTTTCTCGAACGTCGAACGATGTCTTTCTTCTATTATTGCAGCCTAGAATTGATTAAGCAACAAGGTTGCAAGCTCACCTTCATCGATTATCTTGAGGTAATCCATCTTTATCCCTTTGTTGTTTCATTTCATGACAATGGGAAATTTTTGCAACATCACATTTGCCCATCATTTATTCAAATCCTCAAATCACTTTGGAACACTTCATTTTCTTGCAACATTCCATTTTCCACAAACCTTGATTGTTTCCTTGGTGAAATTGCTTCAGATCCTACAACTGCTATTTCTATTGAGAAATGATGTGCCATTTTCATGATATTCTTTGATTCCAAAGGAAATAGATTACATAAATATGAGGAAAGAACAATTAGTAGAGACAATGTCTTCATTTAACTAGATCATAGGTTCCAATATTGACAGTGACATGTGTTTCCGTTTGTTGGCTTATTTATTTTTTTGCTAAAACTTCTTCTGCCAGTAGATCATGCAAATAGATCTTCCTAGATTTGATGGAAATACCACTATCAAAAATTTCAGAACTAGAGCATATAACATTCGTAGCATATTTCAAATTCTACTAAGCATGATTTGACTTATGAACCAACCACAACTCTAGTCCATGGAATTGATCCTATGCTTGCTAGAGTAGCTGGTGTTACCAAAATAGAAATTTCAAAAGCAACTTTCTCTGTTTCGGCTTTTTGTTTCTGTTTTTCCAGTTTTATTTCCAAGAAGGATTTTGGTTTTGGACATGGAATAAACTTCCAGACTCAATAAGATACATAGGATTCCACATAGTTTATAGGTAGAGACTCAATATTTCCTAAAGCAATCATATCAACTAAACTTGACACTGGGATCCAGTCTACATGAGAAAGAAGATTTTTCAATGTTGATTGTAAATTTGGGATTTGGATAGGAGAACAAGAGTTGGCATCTTTAAAAGTTAGAACCGAAGTAACTCTCAAATATCTAGTATTTTCATTTTCCTGCTTCACCGTTTGATGATTGGTTACTTCCAAATGCCCTTTATTCCACTCAGAAGATATCTTCAAATTTTTTTCGTATCTAGAATTTTTCTCTGTGATTTTATTTATCTCACATGTTTCAGCCATATCCATTTCCCTCACTGTTGATATGTCATTATTGACCTGTTTCTTGTGGAGTTTATCCTCTTCAGCATGCACAACTTTTGATACCATTGGATCACTATGATACATATTCTTATCAAGACTAACCTTTTCTAGAGTATATCCAACGAGAGGATCAACTATAGAACTTTTCCATAGCCCAGTGTTTGTAATATATCTATCTGGTAAAACTACATTTTCAATAGATGGAGACATTGGAACTCTAAGGATATGCTCCACCTATGGTGGGGCTTGGGAATCATCTATTCTTAGTGGTAAGGCATTCGAAACAGGAGCACTACAGATATCATCAAATAAGATATCAACAATATCACTGTGGATTATTTTCCCAAATTGCATTAAACTGAATAACCTCGGCCTTTTCAAAACTTTTATCCAAGAGAAAATTTCAAAATTCCATAATGCAACACTGATCCCAATTCTATGGGCAGGGTGACCTCATCAAGAGAATCAAACATGGATGATCTAGCCAAGCAACTTCTCATGTTCTTGAAGCTTGGCCAAGGAGTTTTATTCTAGTATTGTTCTTATTCATGGATCTGACTTCTTGATACTTGCATCTTGTTCATAAGCCCTGACTTTGCTATTTGAATGTTGTAGAAAAGGATTATATATTTGCTTCTTGTAGAATTATTAAGAGTGAGTTCACTTCAATATGATGTAGGGTTATCACTATTAAGAAAGTGAGATAACAAGTTGACATCTGCTCAAAGGAAACCACCTTCAGAACTGTCCTATTGAGAACTTATGTTTGAACTATACCTTAGGATGAGACTATAAATCTTGTTTGCTTCAATGGATTATTCCCTTTCTTGGAATATTCTCAAGCATGAAATTACGGAAGACCTAGAAAAAAAGAAAAGTTTTCCCAAACATAGGTATATATACTTTTCAAATTGATCAAGGATCTATTCCCACCGGAGTTTGAATTTGGGTCATTATCATGGTGACACCCCGACTCAAACCACTAGATTGATGACTATGATCTGAAGCTTAGGTATAAAGGTTTTTCTTAATATTTTGGGCAGGGTCCACTTTCTCTCAAAGGACAAAAAAAATACAGCCCCATATACATCCTCTCAAACTTTTTCCATAGCTCAATAGATATGCACATCCACTTTTAGAAATTTATGTTTGCATTACAGAGCAAATAGAAATATCTTGTGAAGCCATTTTTTTCAACATTTATTTATAATTAGTTGATCATTAGTTATAATCTAAAACTAAACTTTCTTCGTCAAGTAGGTTGTGAAGGAGATAATAATAGGTGGAGCATATTATTGTTTTGAATGTGTTGGTAATGTTTAGTTGATGCGGACCTCCTTAGAGTCCTGCTGCTATGTACTTCTCATTCCTACACATTAGTCAATTTTTTTTTTAATTGAATATGTTTTTCTCAAAAAATAACGTTTAGGATATGATGAATTGGTATGCTATAGATTATTAAAAAATTTAGAACTGAAGTAAACATTATTGACTCTTAAATTGGAGTTCCTAGTGGAAAAATGGAACTTTCAGCACATTATGGACCACTTCTTAATGGACATACTTTGAAAGGCACACTAAGTGGATGGAAAAATAGGTCCAAGTTGCCAATGTTAGTTTAAATGTACAAGAAAAAGGTAAAACATGAGAATTTCATATGATTTTCTGTGTTTTGTTATTTTTTGTACTGTAGAATACAAGCATCAAATATCTCTTTTGGCATTGTAAACTAAGTCTGCATAAAAATAATTTTAGTACTTACCCCCCTCCCCTTTCTTTATCAAGAGGCTATTATTTCATCTTATTGGTGGAACATTTGTATTGAATTATCTATATCTTTTCCCATACATTTGAGACCTCATCATAGTTGCATTGCATGCGGTGATCATATTAGGACTTCCTCCACATAACAATATTTTTGGCATAATTTGATCTGGTTGCAAGGGGGATCACGTGGCCCCAATAGATGTGCAATATATTAAACCTGTGAGGAGGCTAAACTATTTGTGCAACATGGGATACCTGAATTGAGTGAAAAATTAAAAACTGGTCACAATGTTGAAAAGTGTAGTGGAGGACTTTGGTGAACATATGCACAATCTCCAGAGAAAAAGCTTAAGGGATTTACTAGTAAAGTACAGAAGTGGCGTTGATGCGAATGCGAGGAAATGTAGAGTGCAGTTACAATGCTAACTAGGAAGAAAGTATGTGCAATATTGCAAGAAGAACAATAAATCTAAGTAGATATTCCTTGTATAGTATGCAGACCAATAACAATAAAGTTATAAAAAAAAAATAAGTAGAACAATGTAGTGTAACATAATACTTAGGATAATTAAGTATGTTCTTGGCATTGTTATTTACCTACCTACATGATGAACAAGAAACCATAAATCAGAAAAGCAATCCAACTATCTTCCCACAAAATAAAAGCAAGAAGACACGAGAAGTTTTCTCAATGATGTATGATCACTATTGCAATTGAGGACAAGATTAAGCAGGGGTTGTAGCATTAACATTGTATGCTCATTTCCTTGTGGAAGAAGATGTCTGAGAATGCCCTACAAAGTATAGAAACAAAACTATTATACTCACTTCTAAGAGGATTTACATTGCCATGTGTTACATATTTATAGAAGTTAGATAATCACTGCTCAATCTCCAATATAGTACCTAACAAACAATCTTAGGCTTAGTGTACGAGGTTTATCATTGCCTCATTTCTGAAAATCATGTCCACTAGGATATTTTCTCACTTGGTTAGATTTGACCATTACCTTGGGTGTAGTCCTAGCAACAACCGATCCAACTTTGATAACCTACTTTGTCATCTTTGTAGTTCCTCTTGATTGTGAGGTGGCATTGAAGTGAAGGTTGAGATGTCACTAAGGTATCATAGGGTGTTGACTTATGTCTATAGCACAAAATTGGATTCTCTATTATCAAAATATAGTCTTTGTAAAGATAACCTTGGTGTAACGTTCCCTCGGCCACTCGTAGGCCAAGGAATGCCATTCCAGAGCAATCTATCATGCTCTGACAGCAGTTGGTAACATCCCCAGCCTTAAATAGGCTGAACCATGCTACTCTAGGGAACACTTTTGTTCTCTTACTGCGGAACATACGGTAACATACCCAGTAATCAACTGAGCTATGCCACATAAATTTTCTCTTCAAACTGCATGCAAATTAAACATATACATACAACACTCTTGCGGAAGATTTACATGTAGAAATTCCAGGTCCTATCAGCTGTCTTCTTGGTCTGTCTTTGACCAAGCTAAGACTCTAAGTTTTCTGTTGTCCCAAATTTAATTTTCTGTTGTTTTATAACAGCCAACAGTAAGTTTTAGATCTGCTGATTTTTTATGGTTGTTGTCAATGTTTGGGTGCTCTTGCAAGTAGTTTTTATGTTAGGAAAAATACATACATACTTCCAAATAACAACAACACACCTACTCTATCTTTTATGCTGAAATATGGACAGAAATAAGAGCTTCTAACAACAACTAAAATGCATGTGTAGACACAGGTATTTTTGGTCACATGACCCTGGATAAAACCCCCTCGGGGAAAACCAGTTTTGAGATATGATGTATATATGAGGTAGAGCTAATATATTTTACAGTGAACAAAATACAATAAGAACCTGGTACAATAGCAACTCCAGAATGAAGAAGATATCCAAGCTCAAACTGCCAGATGCAAAAATGAATGGTGCGCCCCCTCTGAAACTGCCAGATCTGCTCCAGAATCCAACTGAGATGCCAGATAGTAAATCCCCTCCACAGGAATGACTGTCCTGCTGCTGTGATCACTCTGCAACTGACATCAAGGAAATTTGATGGCTA
>ML793774.1:568346-579818 GCA_009831015.1 Picea engelmannii
CATATGATATCCTGGAGCTAGGAAGTTGTCCTAGTTGGCAGGGTGGAACAAGGTTTTGGGCAGTGTTTACATAGTTCAACAGCGGTCAACAAGGCAAGCGGACAAATGGAGGGTTAGCATCAGACCCAGGTATTTAAAATTATGCATTTGTTTTTAACCTGTTATATTTTTTTATTATTCATTGTTAAATTTACATGCGTATGTGTTAAAATAGAAATGAATTATTGAATTTTCATAAATCTAGTAGAAGTTACTGTCTTGTTGTAGAATTACTGGATGTTAAATTAATATGGACACTACAACATACTACATCATTTTACTGCGCAGTTCATGCGCGCACTATGCCAAGGGAGTGCATTACAAAATGATGTCAAAACAACTCACCAGCTTAAGTACACTTATATTACATTTACAATTGGGTTCGACCGAGGGATATTACAATCCCCTCCCCTTATTTATGCACTGTCCTCAGTGCATCATACACCCATATACAACAAAGTTTTCAAAATCTTCAAAAATATGTAGGTATTTTGTCCGCATTGCATCCTCATTCTCTCAAGTAGCATCCTCAGGATCGTACTAGGTCCATTGAACCTTTACAAGCCCTATGGCTCGGTTCCAGAGCTGCTTGACGTTTCGGTCCAAAATGCACACCGGATGCACTTGAAAAGTGCCTTCTTGCTCCACCTGAATCACATTCCAATCAATAACATGATTAACATCAGGTATATATTTCTTTAGCAATGATACATGGAAGACATTATGAACAGACATAGATGCAAGCAATGCAATCATATAAGCAACTTAACCAATCCTCTTTAGGATTTCAAATGGCCCACAAAATCTGGCTACCAACTTGGCGTAGCTTCCCATCTTCAGGGAACCCTTGTTAGATTTTACTTTCAGGAAAACATGATCACCCACATTGAATTCTCTGTGGGTTATGTTCTTATCGACATAAATGTTTTGTCTGTCTTGGGCAGCTTTTAAATTCTGCTTAATTTTTATCATTTGGTCCTCCATCTCCTTTAGCAATTCTGGCCCAACTACTGTCTTATCAGTTGGATTATCCCAACTCACTGGAGTATTGCACTTTCTACTGTAAAGTGCTTCAAATGGGCTCATCTTCAATGATGCCCGATACCCATTGTTGTAAGAAAATTCTACCAAGTGTAGGTAGTCTTCCCATTTCAATGGTTTTTCCATCACATACATTCTTAGTATATCTTCTATCACTCTGTTCACCCTCTCTGTCTCTCCATCAGACTCAGGATGATAAGCTATACTAAAGTTCATATTCGTTCTGAATCCTTTGAACAATCCTTTCCAGAAATTCGAGGTGAATTTCAGGTCTTTGTCGGACACAATTGTTTTAGGAATCTCGTGCAATTGTGCCACTTCCTTCATGAAAATATCAGCAACATCTGTTGGCTTGTGCATAGTTTTCAGTGGAATAAAATGGGCAGCTTTTGTAAGCTTGTCCACCACCACCATGATCGAATCATGTAGCTTGCATGTTCTAGGCAATCCCATAATAAAATCCATTGTCACCACTTCCCACTTCCATTCAAGAATGGTTAAAGGTTGCAGCAACCCTGATGGGTGCCTATTCTTAGCTTTAACTTTCTGGAATTCCATACATCTAGCGATGTACTCGGAGATATCTCTCTTCATACCTGGACAAAAGTAATGGTTCTTGATCGTTGCCACAGTTTTCTGATATCCAAGGTGCCCTGCATAAGGAACATTATGCATTTCATGCAAAATCATACATTTCAAGCCTTGGAAATTTGGAACAAAAATTATGTTCTTGCGCAACAGTATTCCATCTATTCCCAAATTATAATTATCCAACTTTTGTGGCATCTTACCCTGTTGTAGCATTGCTACCAATTCTCTGTATTGTAGATCTGCATTTGCAGTCTCCAGAATTTTTCTTTTAATATCAGTCTGATACATGCTAATGCTTGTAGCATGTAATTCATGCACCTTCTTGCTGAGTGCATCAGCCACTTTATTCTCCTTCCCCTTGATATTCTTTATATCAAAGTCATATTTGCTTAGAAATTATAACCATATGCTTTGCCTAGAATTTAGATTTGGCTGATCAAATAAATATTTCAAACCATTGTGGTCTGTTCTTAGCTCAAACCTCTTTCCCATGAGGTAGTGTCTCCATTTCCTCAAGGCATGCACTATGGCTTCCAACTCCAAATCATGAGTGGCATAGTTTCTTTCATGATCCTTCAACTTCCTTGATTCATAACATATGAAAAACCCATTTTGACTGAGGACTCCACCAAGTCCTTCATTACATGCATCGGAGCATATAATGAAGTATTCATCTGGGTCTGCAATCCTTAATATTGGAGCACTTGTCAATAATTGTTTCAAGTGTTGGAAACTCTTCTCGCAATCCAGTGTCCACTGAAACTTCTCTCCCTTTCTTTGCAAAGAAGTGAATGGGTGTGCAATCTTTGAGAATCCTTTAATAAATCTTTTGTAGTAGCCTACAAGACCCATGAACGATCTCACCTCTATCACATTCTTCGGTGCTGACCATTTTCTAATGGCCTCTATCTTCTTAGGATCCACTGCTATCCCATCCTTTGAAATGATATGCCCCAAATAATGAATCTGTTTCTGATAAAATGAGCACTTGCTCAATTTGGCATACAACTGATGCTCCCTTAATACTTACAACACCATCCTCAAATGATGTTCATGCTCTTCCTCTAACTTGGAATATATAAGAATGTCATCCAAAAAGACAATGACAAACTTGTCCAAATACTCTTGGAAAACACCATTCATTAAGCACATGAAAACAACTGGTGCATTTGACAACCCAAATGGCACCATTGTGAACTCATAATGACCATAGCTTGTCCTAAAGGTGGTCTTGCTGACATATTCTTYTTTAATCCTTACCTGATGGTATCCTGATCTGAGATCTATCTTTGAAAATATATTTGCATCCTTCAATTGATCAAAGAGGTCATCAATCCTTGGCAGAGGATACTTGTTCTTAACAGTCACTTTATTCAATTGTCTGAAGTCAATGCACAACCTTAGTGTTCCATCTTTCTTTCTCACAAACAAGACTAGGGCACCCCAAGGTGACACGCTTGGGCGTATATACCCCTTCTTCAGAATTTCTTCAAGCTGCATTTGCAACTCATTCAATTCTGGTGTACTCATTCTGTAAGGAGTCTTTGATAATGGCATTTCTCCAGGCATTAAATTTATAGAGAAATCAATGTCTCTCCTTGGGGGTAGTCCGGGTACCTCCTTGAACACATCTTCAAAATCTTCAAGGACTGCATAATCCTCCAATTTGGCACCTTATCTCTAGGTGTCTCTGCTAAATGAGCTGCAATTATTTGACACCCTTTTCTGTAACATTTCTTCAACTGCAATGCTAAAATTTCTCTAATGGTTACTGCCCTGGGAATTCCCTGTACTTTCCTTAGTTTCCCTTCCTCATCCAGGCAAGTAAATGTTTTTTTGTGACAGTCTAAGAAAGTGTGATGTTGGTCCAACCAATCCATCCCAATTAGACAGTCATAGGAACCTAAAGGAAAGATGTTTAAATCTGCCTTGGTGTTCAGTCCATTCAAGTCTATGAGGGATGACTTAACCATCTCATTAAATTTTCTTCTCGATCCTGTAGCTAGTTGCACCAACCAGGATTTCCCATGCTTTCTTCTTGGCAATTGAAAACTTTCCACCATCTTAGGGTCTATATAACTATGACTAGCTCCTGAATCAATTAAAATAGCAGTGGTTTGGTTGTTGATCATACCTTCCACTTCAATCATGTGGGACTGATACTCTGCTTGCTTGTTGTCCAAGGCTGCATAAATCCTTGGCACATATCTGCCCATGTCCCCAACTGTTTTAGCTTGCTGTACATTGTGAACAACTCTTCCTTTTTCACCTCTGTGAGGATAATCTCTGAACCTATGGTCTCCTTTACAACCCCAACATTGCATAGGTGGTTGCCTTGGCCCTTGACTCCCTGTGTTAATCGTTCTAGGTCCTTTAGGAGTTTGTTGTCCTTGTGGATTATTTCTGAAGAATGGTGGATTAGCTCCCTTCTTCCTCTGATCCATCTTGAATTTCTTATTGTCTTTCCAAGCCTTTTGGAAAGCTGGCCTTGCTTTCTGTTGATCATATAGGAATTTAGCTCTCCTTATGGTCTCTTTTAATGTCTTGGGATCATCATACTGTATTTTTTCACTGATGAACGGTGGAAATCCACTCAAATACCTTTGAATTTTGACTATCTTATCCTTGATGAAATAAACATACTTCAGCAGTTCCATAAACCTTCTCTCATATTCATCTATGGTCATACTTCCAATCTTGAGTTCAAAGAACTCTTTCATTTTCTTGTCATAGTATCTCTTAGTTAAGTACTTCTTCTCAAAATACTTCTTGAATTCCCTCCAAGTAACACTTTTCTCTTCAATTTGTTGCACCTGCACAAGTTGATCCCACCACATGGAGGCTTTTCCTTTGAGTTCATAGCAATTCTACCTTCTGCATGAGAAGAATAATTATGCAATTGAAAATACTTTCTCATGCCCAAAAACCATGTTTCTGCATCTTCATCCTTCTTGTGCTCACCATCAAATGTAGGAGTTTTGATTTTGTTCATTTCTCCTCGCAACTCATCCACCCCAGACCTCTTATACCTTCTAATAGGGGATAGACTTGAGTTGTTGCTTGCTCTCTTATTGGAATTCCTTGGGGAATGATGGTGATGTCTACTAACATTTTTTGCTTTTCTTTTCTCATCTGAAGGTTTGTGACTTCCATATTTGCTTGAGCCACTCTCCTTAACCAATTTATTTTCTATTCTATTCAATCCCTCTAATAACTTCATGTTGAAGTCATCATGTTGCTCTTTGGCTCTCATAAGCCTTTCATTATCATCTTTATGGCTTTGGACATCCTTCTGCAAATTCTTAATGGTCTAAGCCATATTCGTGCTTTCATTCCTTTCTTCTCCATGTCTGTTGGAGTTCGTTCCTTCAATGCCCAAATGGACATCCACCCCTCTGCTCTCATCTTGTTGATTTTAATTCCCCTGTGCTTCTTCCATTCCTATGGACTTCGCACTGGTCTTATCTGATATAGTTGTTGTTAATTCTGCAAAATGTGCAGCCATCGAAACTTATCAGGCTAACAATTCAACAATTCATGAGAATATTCACCATTTTGGTTCAATATATACATCAAAATTATCTCTCTCGATTTCCTGGTGTTATCACCATGACAAATCTAGATAAGACCCAAGTCTTGAAAACAAAAACGCACAGTGCCTTTAGAGATACATCTATGCAAGAAGGTGGTTTTCCGAAACCACTTTCGCCAAGACGCAGTATCACATGTCTCAACATGTCAAATCCACCACTCGTGGAGTGGGCGACGGCTAGTCAGATCACCCCGTTTCACTCATTCGGTACTTCGCAGCCATGTGACGTCAACTGAACGTCGCCATGTAATAAACTCAAAATCTAATCATTCAAAATGGATTAGCCGAGCATGGGAACCTAACACTCTTGTACGTAATCCATCTGGGCTTAATAATTGGAATTCTATAACTACCAATCCTCAAGTATGAAGGTATCTGCGTATCCATAACCGAATTAATCTCCAAACTACTTGACTTTCTTCTCTCTGCAAAAGCATTTAGGTATCCACAACTTGAGATACATGGACAAGGCTAAATCGAGTGAGACTGGTTATTCAGCCAACATGCTAGACTTTCCTACAAATAAGGAGGAAAGGGTCCTTGCGCACATTCTAGCGACTAAATTCCACACAGATCCGGCTATAGACTCACGGTTGGAAGTTAGGATGAATCCCACTATGAAGGATTTAGTCATCAACAAGCCAGCGGCTAAGAAGAAAAGGAGAAAGTGGAAGAAGAAGGAGGAATCCACGACTGAAGCGACCGAAAGTGTTGGAGAGAATCAACCAGTCTGGTTAGATTCTTTAAAGGAGGAGATCGCTAAGCTGAAGTGAGTCTTCAACTAAAATTAAGCATGTTTCAACGAATTTTTGAACAACTGGTAGTGGAGGTAAGGAGCACCAGAGATGATAGTCCTGTTCTTAAACGACCCTTTTTACAACAGGATAACTATTGTCATCCCCCTTTTGTAATATTGTGATTAATACGATTATATAAATACAAAAATGGATTTTAGACTGTTTATTACAAAATTCTATCTGGTGGTGTTATGAATCTTGTTTTATTTTATAGTATGCTTTTCTTGTAAGCTTATATTTCACTTTCATCTGTCTAAATCGGAGGAATATAAAACTCGTAATTCTTTTTAATTAATGCTTCGATGCGGTTGTGTGTTTCTTTTTCTTCTAATATTATGCAAATTAAACTCAGACTCATCACCTTCCAAGCGACTTCGCACGCACTAAACTTCGACCTGTACATTTATATTTATCGTGCATAGCAATATCACAAGGTAAAACTCTCTTCTGTGCACATATATCCACTATGCATTTCTTCTTCGTCAAGCCAACAAATTGCGCATGCTACTTTTGGCATTGTGCACCAATATCCACTGCGCACAGTTTTGTTATCGCGCACTGATACTCCACATGCATTTCTCGCAATGCATTGCACCATGTCAAAGTTCAATATGTTCCATCACGCACAATTATCTGCGCGCACCATTGAATACACTGTCGCGAGACAACTTATACTCATACTATGCGCGTACCAACAAAAATCCTCAGTGTTAAGCAATACTTGTGCACCCCATGTGCACATTACTATGTGTGTGCTCACCGCGCAGGGATAAATTCAGCACATGCATCCGCACATAATAATCTTCCACGCAGCACCACAATTTACTGTGCACACTTGCACGCCAACGTTTTCCGCGTGGTGCCAAAATTTACCACGCACGTCAGCACGCCAACATTTTCCATGGATGCTCCGTGACTTGACTTTTGGTCACTTTGAATTTACTCTTCTGTGAATATTCTCTTCAACTAAACCCCTCTAGCCTATCCAGGCTTCGTGTTGAAACTGAAGATCTGATACCAATTTGTAACGTTCCCCCGACCACCCGCAGGCTAAGGAATGCCATTCCAGAACAATATCTCATGCTCTGATACCTGTTGGTAACATCCCCAGCCTTAAACAGGTCGGGCCATGCTACTCTAGGGAATGCTTTCATTCTCTTACTGCGGAACATACGGTAACATACCCAATAATTGACTGAGCTATGCCACATAAATTTTCTCTTCAAACTGCATGCAACTTAAACATATACATACAACACTCTTGCAGAAGATTTACATATAAACATAAACAAATAATTACATTCTGTAATATATGACTTTATACTGAAATAACAGTAACCATATATATGCAGCATATATAGGAAAATACCCATAAACATACAGGCAATTATAATCACATATATAATAAACCGTAACATAAGCACGTAAACAACAATGCAGCATACCATTTTATCATATGATTGGTACTTATCTTGGAAATATTGTTACCAACTACATACAGACCATCCACGAACCTCCCAGCCTTAGACTACACTGTTCATCACTCTCAAAAATGAGTCACCCCCGAGCTAGGACCAAACTCCACCCTGGTAAAGGGTTCCTAACCAGGCTAAGGCTCATGGACAATAGGAAAGACTCAGTCTTAGGTGCTCACTCAACTAATAGCCTACAGTCTCTCATTCCCCACATGCCTATCCCACCCAAGGAAGTGTGCCCCTTCTCTGCTCAACAGTCCCTCAGCTACCCCACTTCCCTTCCAGAGCTTCAGCAACAGACCAAACCGGAAGTCTCAGAGCACTGTAGCTGCATTTTAGCACCTTTGAGAATCAATCCCCAACAATTCTCCGACTCGGAGAATTGCTAACGGGCTTGACAACCCGCTTCTTCAATCCCGCTCCAATCTAACCAGGTACACCAACCAGAAAAGGCTATGAGAACAAGCTCAGATATGGTGAAATGGGTGTCTCAAGGATAACGGACTGTGTGAGTGAAAATGGTCATGGAATCATTGACTAGATAACTAAGTGAAGGAAGGAATCACCATGAAACTCA
This sequence comes from Picea engelmannii, assembly GCA_009831015.1. Lineage (NCBI taxonomy): Eukaryota > Viridiplantae > Streptophyta > Pinopsida > Pinales > Pinaceae > Picea > Picea engelmannii. Next base: position 576,459 of record ML793774.1, read on the forward strand.
TCGTGAAAGTGATGGTGAGAATGATGGTCAAGCTGCTGGTAAGAATCCCCATGAAAAGTGACCAAAAGAGATAAGTCCCTACGATATGAATGCATGTCTCCAACTTGACACTTGTCATATCAGAAGTTACTTTGGTCCACTTGTCCCCAACTTTAGAACTTAGGATAAAATAATTATCCATACTTTATGCTTTAGGAAATATTAATATAATATTCCCTTTTTAGCTTAAGCTCTCTATCTTATCCCTTTCCCTTAACTTTTGTCCCTCCCTTTCCCTAACTGGTGAAGTTCAGTCCCCCATCTCTTTTATCGTGGTCAGTCTAGGCGCAACGATGTATTTTATATTAATCATGAGACATGTACAAAATAGGCGCATTGGTCTTTAACATCTAGGCGTTCCATCTTAATACCAAAACATAAGCATCCCAACTTATAATAACTGGCTCAACAACCTATAACACATATCATATACACGAGGCTCACTGTCCTCCATACTGCACACACTTTAGTTACTACGCGCGGTATCCGAGAATGTGCATACTACATCATTTTACTGCGCATTTCATGTGCGCACTATGCCAAGGGAAGTGCATTACAAAATGATGTCAAAACAACTCACCAGCTTAAGTACACTTATATTACATTTACAATTGGGTTCGGCTGAGGGATATTACACTTGGTGTTGTGGTTGCAGGGATTTTTTAATGTGATAGGAAGGTCTTGATATTTGGTGCATAGTAAAATTGCATTGGTGCATAGATCAGAGGTCCCTGTAACATACCCATATTTAAGAATATAAAAATATTACTGAAAACTAAATAAAAACACTGTTGCAAAGCCACTTGTCACTGTCATTCGTAGTTTAGAATTATGTTCTTAAAAATGTTGGGAAATGATGATATAAAATAAAAACAATTATAATTGATACAAAACACATATACCCCCTTGTCTTTGGTCTGCAAATTTAAAAAAATATATTGTGTTGGGTAAACCACATTCACATAAGGATATTCCAAAATATGATCACATACTACAGTCGTATGGCCATAGCAATTTGACTGGGGAACTCCCTTTGTCTCTTGTATACCATGTTTATGAAGTACAAACATGTCCGGACAAGAAATGACAAAACTCAAGACAAAGAGAGGAAATTTAGCATATCAAGTAAAGTATTGACAACTCACAAAAAAAAGGAGTCTTTAAGCCCATGCAAACAAGAGTGTATTTTTGCTAATCAAGGTTGCAGTAAATATTAAAACAAAAATAAAATGCAATCCCATTAACATATTTAGACCATGGATTATCCCCAACATCAACGCAATTACCTCAATTGACTATTTCCTTATACCATAATCGGTTGACTCAATTGCATAGATTTAGTAAAGTATTCCTTCTCGTCATCTTTTGGTGTTAGAATAGGCAATTATGCATGGACGGCAAACTGTCAATTGAACATTTCATTGTAAAACCATAAAAGTTTTCTTATAGATTAACTGCAGTTTGTGAAAGTACAGAACACACTATGAATGCTTTTTGTTTTCAACCAATTATAACAAGAAGACAAAATAGTTATCAACATATATCTTCTACATTGTTTCTAAATCATTGTCATATTAGAATGAACCTTTCCTCCACTTAATACTTAATTACCTATTTCCTTGTAGTGGAAATCTGTCAATAATTTACATCCAACTTCATTTAAATTGTCAAAGAAGAAACAATAGTTTCAATCTTGAGTACGTTTCTTCTACCTGGTTACCAGTTTGAATTGCTGCAAGAAAGTTGTACTTTTCTTCAAGTATGTATCCATAAACCCATAGGGTAGTCCCAAAGCTGCTTAAGATTGTACTATCTCAGTCAAAAATAATATTAGGCATCGCAAAATGTACCAATACACGAATGAAATTTGAAGAAGTGTTTTCCTGCATATTGCCCAGTTACACTATTTCAACTAGGGAAAGAAATTCCCATCTCACGGGATCTATAAACAATGCCCATTAATAGTGCCCAAGGCCTTTAGCGATTAGGATTACCGAATAGGATGTGGAGGGTAAAATCTCAACTCCCAATTTTTGGCTTTGAATTACTGCATAGAAAACAACCATATACAAATTTCTCCACATCATCTTGCATCTGCAGCTAATACTAGCTTCAAAAATTAGCCAAGATTTTGATCACTCCAAAGTGTCCAACTTTGGAGCTATGAGCTTCCTAAATAAACTTGATTTGTAACTCTCCTTTTAAAACAAACATCGCTAAATTTATACCACAATCCTTCTTCAAGACTATAGTATTTAAAGGATTCATGGCATGCATAACTCTACAGGTACTGCAAGACTTATACAGTTATACTATTGGCACAAAATCTATGTCAGCGATGTGATCAACATTTTTCACCATTTCATAGTTTGGAAAAATTGTAATATTTTCATTCTATTCTATCATGTATGAGGGTATGGGATTGACATTTAATTAAGAACACCATACAATCAATAAAACCAATAAGGCTACTCCAAACATATTACCAAGTATTGAGCATTCCTATGGACAGGTGTACACAGGTCCTAGTGCACTTGTTAAAGTGTTAAGCCCTAATATTGGCTCATTACCCCTTAATTGGGGCATATTATATATTGGCTCATTACCCCTTAATTGGGGCATATTATATATTGGCTCATTACCCCTTAATTGGGGTATATTATATTAGTAATGTTATTTTATTTATGTTGGCTTTAGGCCATTAGTTGTAATTATACCTCCTAGTCTCCTATATATACCAAGGAGACATTTTCATTTTGAATCATATTGTACTTGAACATTTAAGTGGGGTAAAAGGAGGTTTCCCCCTCGAAGAGGCTTATTATCTGAAATTATATCTTTTTCAAGGCATTGAGTACTTTTCCAGGGGTTTTTCTATGCTATATTGATGTTTGGTTCTTAACATATGGTATCAGAGCTCAAGGTCTTGGGGTTTCGCTGCTACATCTGAGACACCATGTAATTTTCACTATAACTTTTTTTCTACAACGTTTCAGAAGGAACGGCTTCAGGATATTTAGTAGATGGATCAAGGTACGTTGGGTTCAAATTTCAGCTCTTGGGGCCTTATACTTTCAGAGATACAAAATGTACAATATAGGGTTCTGGAATCATCCTGAAATGAGTCATTGCGGAATTTTCACTATAAAAAACTTTATGTAATGTTTGAGACCCTAAAATCCAGAGGCCATTTATAGAAATTAGTAAGGTATCTGTGATAAAAATTTCAGCTTCTGGGTCATCTTAAATTTGTAGATACACCTTGTGTAAGATAGGGTATCTGACTAGTCCTATTGACTAGTCTCAAGAAGGTGTTCCAGG
>ML793774.1:585303-607808 GCA_009831015.1 Picea engelmannii
TGTGAGTGTGCCTATGATTGTACATGCACAGTGGGTAAACAATAGTTTGGTTCACAATTTTTTCTTTCCCATCAGTTTGCAGGTGAAAGACTATGGACATATCAATCCTTGTGTCTAACATGCTCTAGAGTGATTTCCAAAAACTGTTGATGAACTTAGGTTCATGGTATGACACAATGTATGTTGGTGCTCCAAAGTTGACCCATATGTGTGCAAAAAAAACTTTGTTATGTCTTTTGTAAAGTCAATTTTCTTGCAAGGTGCAAGTACTATCATCTTCGAGAACCTATCAATGACAATAGACATTGCATCATGGTTTTTGCATGTTGTTGGTATGCCTATTAGAAAATTCACAAAGATAGACTCTCGTGGTTGTCTGGGATTGAATAGATATGTGTACAGTCCCTACTTCCTATTGACCAGTTTTTTATTGTGCAAGAAACAAATGCCTTCATGTATTTATCCATGTTTGCATAAGGGTGAGACCAATAGAAGTGTTTCTACAAAACTACGATAGCCTTATGTATCTCAAATTGACCTCTTGACTTGGGATAAGGTATTCCTAGAATATCTTGTTGCATTTTCCCTTTCCAGTACACACAAATTTACATGGAAATACAAGTTGTTGCGTAGCTAGAAATTTCCACTAGATTGCGTAGAGTTGTGATCTGCATAGATGTATGAAAATGGTGGTTTTCGGTGTATTGATGCCACTAATGATGATATGATGTGCACATGTCCAAAACGACTAGCAATGTACTCATTGGTGGTTTACTCTATTTTGTTGCATAGTTGGGCAATCCATTTAAGTCATTGTGTTATTTGCAACATACTCTGTGTCAGCCCAATCTGCAAAGGCTTATGGTTGGAATGAAAACAAATCTCCTTACCCAGTATGTATTATCACCATTTTTTGACATGTTAAACTATCACATAGAGCTCATGATTGTAGGTTGAATAGTTCCGGATAACATCAATAATTATTTTTGAATGGTATGTGATTGGGTGTCCATGGTAGATGTGAACATTGCCAAGTGCATACTAAGACGTTTTGTTTTGATTCTCAAATTCCTGATGGAGATTAAGTAGGATTAAGACTAGCATAGGGCAGCTTAACTTCTTCAAATAGTTTTTTTTACATGTGATCCCATTTGAAAATGAGTTTCTTGGAATTCTCATGCAAGATCTGATGCAGGGGCTGTGTAACATCAAAGGAAACCCAAGAAAAATCCCCTGTAAAATTGTGCCAAGTAGAGGAATCTTCATGACTCATTGATGTTGATTGGGGTAGGCCAATTATGGATGCCTTGTATATTCTCTGGATCCACATGCACACTTTTTTAATCAATAAGGAAGCCAAGGTGTAGTATGTACTTCATGGAAAATGATTATTTCTCTAGGTTATAAAGGAAATTATGTTGGTGCAAAGTTTTAAATACTTGTACAATACATTGGAAGTGTTCATCTCATGACCTATTGAAGATAAGAACATCGTTGAGGTAGACCACAATGAATTTACCTATAAATGGGTGCAAAACATCGTTCATCAACTGTATGGAGGTTGTTGGTGCCTTTGTTATGCCAAAGGGTATCACCAACCACTCAAATAGTTTATTTCTTGCTTTGAATCTACTATTCCAAACATATAAAGTGTTGGTTTAAACTTGATGGTAGTGAAACTTAAAGCCAATCTTGGTAAAAGATCTCGACTCCCTTCAATGTGTCTATAAGGTCTTCAATATACGAGATTGGATATCTATCATTGACTATAATTTTGTTGAGGGAACAATAGTCACTATAGAGGTGATATGTAGCATCTTTCTTTGTTCCAGGTGGAATGGGACTTCCACAAGCCAAAGCACTTAGCTTGATCTGTCCTTTTAGTAGGATATCTTAAATCTAGCACTATTTTTTCTCTTTTTCTAGAATGGATTTGTAATACGGGTTTTTGTTGAACAACAAGTTTCCAAGTACCAAATATATGTGATGTTGGACTTTCCAAGTATTCATAGACATTTTCCCTCACTCCTATCCCTCAAAACCATCATTTTCCCAGAAACCCTAGCCTAGACTATACTTCCCTAGGATAGGACTGTGTTTTGACATTTTGGACCCCTCCCCCTCACTCTTTCCTTGAGATTTCACTTTCCCCCACTTCCTAACATCCATCCCTACCTCCCCAAATTTTCCTAAAAATTTAGAAACCCCCTAACCCCTTCATCTCCCTTCATTTCTAAACTGCCCAAATCCCTTGTTTTTCCCTACACTAAACCCTAATTTCCCCTCCCATTGAACTAGGGTTTACTATGGAATCAGAGAAAACTGAGAAGAAGAGGCATAAGGGAGGTCAGATCAGAAAGTATGAGCCCACTTCATCACATGAGATCATGTCTTCACCATTTCTCAAGAAATCATTTCAAGAGACAAATCATTTTCCACACATAGGGGCAGTCTTACTTCAAAATTGGTTTCTAAAGTAAGGAAGATGAATTTGACAAAAGTGAAAGAGGTTTTTGTCAATAATAGACTAAGGAACAAAAATCTCCTTAATTTTATACACAGGTATTATTATTTGGGAGAAATACCAAAAATATATTTGCTAAAAAGGTAAAACATGAGAATTTCATATGGTTTTCTGTGTTTTGTTATTTTTTGTACTGTAGAATACAAACATCAAATATCTCTTTTGTCATTGTAAACTAAGTCTGCATAAAAATAATTTCAGTACCTACCCCCCTTCCCTTTCTTTATCAAGAGGCTATTATTTCATCTTATTGGTGGAACATTTGTATTGAATTATCTATATCTTTTCCCATACATTTTAGGCCTCATCATAGCTGCACTACATGCGGTGATCATACTAGGACTTCCTCCACATAACAATATTTTTGGCATAATTTGATATGGTTGAATGGGGGATCATGTGGCCCCAACAGATGTGAAATATATTAAACCTGTGAGGAGGCTCAACTATTTGCGTAACATGGGATACCTGAACTGAGTGAAAAAGTAAAAATTGGTCACAGTGTTGAAAAGTGCAGGGGAAGACTTTGGTGAACATATGCACAATCTTCGGACAAAAAGCTTAAGGGATTTACTAGTAAAGTACATAAGTGGCATTGATGTGTAGAGTGCAATTACAGTGCTAACAAGGAACAAAGTATGTGAAGTATTGTAAGAAGAACAAAAAATCTAAGTAGATATTCCTTGTACAGTATGCAAAACAATAACATTAAAGTTATAAAAAAAAGTTAAGAAGAACAATGCAGTGTAACATAATACTTAGGATAATTAAGTATGTTCTTGGCATTGTTATTTACCTACCTACATGATGAACAAGAAACCATAAATCAGAAAAGCAATCCAACAAGCATCCCACAAAGAAAAAGCAAGAAGACACAAGAGGTTTTCTCAATGATGTATGATCGTTATTGCAATTGAGGACAAGATTAAGCAAGGGTTGTAGAATTAACATTGTATGGTCATTTCCTTGTGGAAGAATATGTCTGAGATTTCCCTACAAAGTATAGAAAAAAAAATATTTTACTTACTTCTAAGAGGATTTACAATTCCATATGTTACATATTTGTAGAAGTTAGATAATCATTGCTCAATATCCAATATAGTACCTAATGACCAACCTTAGGCTCAATGTACGAGGTTGATCATTGCCTCGTTTCCAGAAATCATGTCCACTAGGATATTTGCTCACTTGGTTAGATTTGACCATTTCCTTGGGTGCAGTCTTAGCAGCAACCCATCCAACTTTGATAACCTACTTTGTCATCTTTGTAGTTCCTCTTAAATGTGAGGTGGCATTGAACTGCAAGATGAGCTGACACTGAGGTATCATAGGGTGTTGACTTATGTCTCTGGCAAAAAATTGGATGCTCTATTACCAAAATATTGTCTTTAAAATGGTAACATTGGTGTTGTGGTTATAGGGATTGTTTAATGTGATAGGAAGGTCTTGACATTTGGTGCATAGTAAAATTGCATTGCTGCATAGATCAGAGGTCCTGTAACATACCCATATTTAAGAATATAAAAATATTACTGAAAACTAAATAAAAACATTGTTGCAAAGTCACTTGTCACTGTCATTCGTAGTTTAGAATTATGTTCTTAAAAATGTTGGGAAATGATGCTATAAAATAAAAACAATTATAATTGATACAAAACACATATACCCCCTTGTCTTTGGTCTGCAGATTTAAAAAATATATTGTGTTGGGTAAACCACATTCACATAAGGATATTCTAAACTATGATCACATACTATAGTCTTATGGCCATAGGGTTTTGACTGGGGAACTCCCTTTGGCTCTTGTATACCATGTTTCTGAGGTACAAACATGTCAGGACAAGAAATGACAAAACTCAAGACAAAGAGAGGAAAATCAGCATATCAAGTAAAGTATTGACAACTCACAAAAAAAAGGAGCCTTTAAGCACATGCAAACAAGAGTGTATTTTTGCTAATCAAGGCTGCAGTAAATATTAAAACAAAAATAAAATACAATCCCATTAACATATTTAGACCATGGATTAGCCCCAACATCAACGCATTTACCTCAATTGACTATTTCCTTATACCATAATCAGTTGAATTAATTGCATAGATTTAACAAATTATTCCTTCTCATCATCTTTTGGTGTTAGAATAGGCAATTATGCATGGAGGGGAAATTGTCAACTAAACATTTCATTGTAAAACCATAAAAATTTTCTTATAGATTAACTACAATTTGTGAAAGTATAAAACACACTATAAATGCTTTTTGTTTTCAACCAATTATAACAAGAAAACAAAATAGTTATCAACATATATCTTCTACATTGTTTCTACTCCTTGTAGTGGAAATCTGCGAATGATTTACATCCAACTTCATTTAAGTTGTCAAAGAAGAAACAATAGTTTCAATCTTGAGTAGGTTTCTTCTACCTGGTTACCAGTTTGAACTGCTGCAAGAAAGTTGTACTTTTCTTCAAGTATGTATCCATAAACCCATACGGTAGTCCCAAAGCTGCTTAAGATTGTACTATCTTAGTCAAAAATAATATTAGTCATCGCAAAATGTACCAATACATGAATGAAATTTGAAGAAGTGTTTTCCTGTTTATTGCCCAGTTACATTATTTCAACTAGGGAAAGAAATTCCCATCTCACGGGATCTATAAACAATGCCCATTAATAGTGCCCGGGGCCTTTACCGATTAGGATTACTAAATAGAATGTGGAAAGTAAAAGCTCAACTCCCAATTTTTGGCTTTGAATTACTGCATAGCAAACAACCAAATACAAATTTATCCACATTAGCTTGCATCTACAGCTAATACTAGCTTCAAACATTAGCCAAGATTTTGATCACTCCAAAGTGTCCAACTTTGGAGCTACGAGCTTCCTAAATAAACTTTATTTGTAACTTTACTTTTAAAACAAACATCGCTAAATTTATACCACAATCCTTCTTCAATACTATAGTCTTTAAAGGATTCATGCCATGCATAATTCTACAGGTACTACAAGACTTATACAGTTATACTATTGGCACAAAATATATGTCAGCAACGTGATCAACATTTTTCACCATTTCAGAGTTTGGAAAAATTGTGATATTTTCATCGGATTCTATCATGTATGAGGGTATGGGATTGACATTTAATTAAGAACACCATACAATCAATAAAACCAATAAGTCTACTCCAAACATATTACCAAGTATTGAGCATTCCTATGGATAGGTGTACACAAGTCCTAGTGCACTTGTTAAAGTGTGAAAATTCTAGTGCACTTGTTAAAGTGTTGATTGTATCAACATGCTAAATTCAAAATTAATGTTGGCTAGAGGCTTAGGGTACATAAGACTTCCCTCAAGTAATGGAGAATTTTGTAGGATCTCAATGTTAAAAACTGGATGAAGACCAAGATAAACTCAGAAATCAAGCTTGAAATCATAGTCACCTCATTTATCAGTAAGGGTGTACGCTCTGTATTTTAGTGGGTGTAGGTTATGATGTTGGCCTTTAAATTTCTCCTTTTGGATGTGACGTGAAACTTTATTCCCCTCCAACTGATAATTTTCATGGACACGGTGCTTAGCATGGAACTGCTTGTACTTATCACCTACATACGTTAGAATGTCTTGAAATTGGTGTTGAACACTCTATATTTGTTCAATAAACTATGTTGCTTTATCAATTTATTTTTTCACCGATACAAAAGTGCCTACAATTATGGGCCTAGGGAATGCATCATTGATTAACATTGTGGGTTGATATTCATATAAGACTTCTAAATCACTGCATTGTGTGGAGTTGTGCTAAGCTATTCTTTTGTAACTGTGCTAAATGAAAGGAAGTTTCTCATCCCAAATGTGAGTGTGCCTATGATTGTACATGCACAGTGGGTAAACAATAGTTTGGTTCACAATTTTTTCTTTCCCATCAGTTTGCAGGTGAAAGACTATGGACATATCAATCCTTGTGTCTAACATGCTCTAGAGTGATTTCCAAAAATTGTTGATGAACTTAGGTTCATGGTATGATACAATGTATGTTGGTGCTCCAAAGTTGACCCATATGTGTGCAAAAAAGACTTTGTTATGTCTTTTGTAAAGTCAATTTTATTACAAGGTGCAAGTACTACCATCTTCGAAAACCTATCAATGGAAATAGACACCGCATCATGGTTTTTGCATGTTGTTGGTAGGCCTATTAGAAAATTCACAAAGATAGACTCTTGTGGTTGTCTGGGATTGAATAGATATGTGTACAGTCCCTACTTCCTATTAGCGAGTTTTTTCTTGTGCAAGAAACAAATGCCTTCATGTATTTATCCATGTTTGCATAAGGGTGAGATCAATAGAAGTGTTTCTACAAAACTACGTGAGCCTTATGTATCTCAAAGTGACCTCTTGACTTGGGATAAGGTATTCCTAGATTATCTTGTTGCATTTTCCCTTTCCAGTACACACAAATTTACATGGAAATACAAGTTGGTGGGCAGCTAGAAATTTCCACTAGATTGCGTAGAGTTGTGATCTGCATAGATGTATGAAAATGGTGGTTTTTGGTGTATTGATTGCACTAATCATGATATGATGTGCACATGTCCAAAATGACTAGAAATGTGCTCATTGGTGGTTTACTCTATTTTGTTGCACGGTTGGATAATTCACACTTGTGCTTGATTACTAGGTGAAACTACAATAGCATGAAATCCATTTAATTCATTGTTTGCTCTACAACATACTCTGTGTCAGCACAATATGCAAAGGCTTATGGTTGGAATGAAAACAAATATCCTTACCCAGTATGTATTATCACCATTTTTTGACATGTTAAAAAATCACATAGAGATCATGATTGCAGATTGAATAGTTGCGGATAACATCAATGAATGTTTTTGAATGGTATGTGATTGGGTGTCCATGGTAGATGTGAATAATGCCAAGTTCATACTAAGATTTGTTGGTTTGATTCTCAAATTCCTGATGGAGATTAAGTAGGCTTAAGACTAGCATAGGGCACCTTAACTTCTTCAAATAATTTTTTGTTACATGTGATCCCATTTGAAAATGAGTTTCTTGGCATTCTCATGCAAGATCTGGTGCAAGGGATGTGTAACATCAAAGGAAACCCAAGAAAAATCCCCTGTAAAATTGTGCCAAGTAGAGGAATCTTAATAACTCGTTGATGTTGGTTGGGGTAGGCCAATTGTGGATGCCTTGTATTTTCTCTGGATCCACATGCACACTTGTTTAATCAATAAGGAAGCCAAGGTATAGTATGCAATTCATTGAAAATGGTTATTTCTCTAGGTTATAAAGGAACTTATGTTGGTGCAAAGTTTGAAATACTTGCACAATACATTGGAAGTGTTCATCTCATGACCTATTGAAGATAAGAACATTGTTGAGGTAGAACATAATGAATTTATTTATAAATGGGTGCAAAACATCGTTCATCAACTACATGGAGGTTGTTGGTGCCTTTGTTATGCCAAAGGGTATCACCAACCACTCAAATAGTTCATTTCTTGCTTTGAATCTGTTGTTCCAAACATATAAAGTGTTGGTTTAAACTCGATGGTAGTGAAACTTAAAGTCAATCCTGGTAAAAGATCCTAACTCCCTTCAATGTGTCTAGAAGGTCTTCAATATATGAGATTGGATATCTATCATTGACTATAATTTTGTTGAGGGAACAATAGTCACTGTAGAGGTGCTATGTAACATCTTTCTTTGTTTCAGGTGGAACGAGACTTCCACAAGCCAAAGCACTTATCTTGATGTGTCCTTTTAGCAGGATATCTTAAATCTAGCACTATTTTTTCTCTTTTTCTAGAATGGATTTTGTTGAACAACAAGTTTTCAAGTACCAAATATATGTGATGTTGGAATTTCCAAGTTTTCATAGACATTTTCCCTCACTCCTATCCCTCAAAATCATCATTTTCCCACAAACCCTAGCCTAGACTATACTTTCCTAAGATAGGACTATGTTTTGACATTTTGGACCCCTTCCCCTCACTCTTTCCCTGAAATTTCACTTTCCCCCACTTCCTAGCATCCATCCCTACCTCCCCAAATTTTCCTAAAAATTTAGAAACCCCCTAACCCCTTCATCTCCCTTCATTTCTAAACTACCCAAATCCCCTATTTTTCCCTACACTAAACCCTAATTTCCCCTCCCATTGAGCTAGTGTTTACTATGGAATCAGAGAAAAATAATAAGAAGAGGCATAAGGGAGGTCCGATCAGAAGGTATGAGCCCACTTCATCACATGAGATCATGTCTTCACCATTTCTCAAGAAATCATTTCAAGAGACAAATCATTTGCTACACATAGGGACAGTCTTACTTCAAAATTGGTTTCTGAAGTAAGGAAGATGAATTTGACAAAAGTGAAAGCATGTTTTGTCAATAATAGAATAAGGAACAAAACCATCCTTCATTTTATACAGAGGTATTATTATTTGGGAGAAATGCCAAAAATATAGTTGCTATAGGAGAGTTGTTGCACTTCTGGAGTAGTCTTGGGAGACTGAATATTTAGGTGTCTTGGAGTAGGTTTGTGTAGCTCTTGATGACTCTAATGACAACTAGACATCCTGATATTTCCAATGCATATTTCAGAAGTGAATTTGGAGCATGGGAAGGCCTTCAAAAGTCCTCCACAAGCTCGGTGTTGCGCTTCTGCTAGACCATGTTGCGCTTTTGACTTTGTTTTTGGTCATCATTTTAAAAAGTTGTTTCTAACCAAATGAAGATGAATTTTGGAAAAAAAAAGGAGGTGTTTTCTAAGGACATAAAAAATCACAATAAACTCCTTCAGGTTTTACACAGGTATCATATATTGGGATATATTCAACTTTCTTAGAGGCCTATTTCAGAAAATCAAATTCTCCAATTTAATTTCCTGTTTTAGTCATTATTTTGTGGCACATATTCCAAGAACATGGGAATGAATTTGACAAAAATGAGAGAGGTTTGTCTTCAAAAAACCTTATCTACAAAAAACTCTCTCAATTTTTTAAAATGTGTTATGGTTAAATAGTTATCACTCCATCTTTGACCCCTCTTTTTTCATTGCGCTTCTGGAGAATTCGCTACGCTTTTAGACAACTTGTTTTTAAATCAATTTTGAAGGGGTTAGATGTAGGTTTTTGCTTGGATTAGTGAATCCAGGGTGTAGAGGAAATATTCATCTTTCCATTCACAATTGTTTCATCAAAAAAATCATCAAGGAAGGCCTCTAAATCATCCTCCAAAGTTGTTTCTCTTTTGCTACAATTTGTTGCACTTTTGCTACAATGTATATTGAAGAATACACAAATGCAAGAAAATTTGCATGCCTTTGGTGCATTTGTAAGGTTAACTTCTACACTGTAAAACATTTCATTGCCAATCACCCAGGCGTACAGTGTAAGGATTGAAGTGTAATAATCCCCCTAAATATGAAGTCTCAATCAACTTATTTTCCAGCTGGCATCTTGTATATGGCATGGAGAAACTAAAGTTCCTTGTCTCTCTTTAATAACATACAAATCCCCTTAATCAAATGGGAGAAAATGGTTATATATAGAATGTAAACTCTTCTAGTCATTTCCAGAGATATCTCAAATGTATTTTCAACTTAGCCTGACGTATAGAGTTCTTCAATCAATAGTGCATAGGTAGTGGGATTAGTTGTATGAAGATGTGATGACGAGAACATCATGTCCTTTGAAATTCTAGAGCTGATTCAAGTTCTCCTACCTTACAAAGTTTGTCTATGAGTATTGAGTAAGTAGTTGAGATAGGAACTATTTTGGAGTGGCTATTTAAGGGGATAGATGACTTTCATTCCAGTAGAAGACACCATTTGTTGAAAAATTAAGACACATTTTTTTTCCAAATACTAATATTTTATATTAATTTCAGAATGGAAGATATTTACATCGATGAGACACGCACAAATATCATATAGCCTTATTACAATGGATAAATCTTAACACTTCTCGCATAGAGATATATTGTAATGAAAACAAATTTTATTGAGTGGGAAAATTGATTATTCACCCATGATCAAAATATTAATGTGGCTACCTTTAACTCTGTTCTACAATCAATGTCTTCTAAAAACTAAGTATATATCAAGAATTATACCAAAAAATTTGTGTGTAACCTAAACAAGAACCTTTACAAGCATACTCTTCCAGTAAAATATACCTATGATGTATGGTAAGTTCGCCAGTTATTTTAAATTGTTTTCCCAACACCTCTAAATCATACCCAAATATTCCAAGTAGTCAAATAACGAATATAACGGAAAATATATATTTATTGTTGTTAACAACAAACAACCATTTCCTTTAACTATCGTTCATCTTCTCCCTTATTTTGGAATGATGTTGACCTTACTCAACTAGTAAGCTTTGGCATACAATCCATTGTCGGTTATGCCTGGATAAAAAAAAAAATTACTTTGAAAGAGAGTAATTCCATTATGTTTGGTTTTAAAACCTTACACTAACTAGTTACTTCCATTGGTTACATAAAAGGTATTGTAGGAAATCTGCATGAAGACTGAGGGTGGCTTGAACTAATAATAATAATAATCTAATTTTAAGGTCAGAGCCAAGCCAAACTCCAAATTGGTGTATGATACCCCCTTGTTTGTGGGACAAGGGACCCCCTCCACACAACGATTTGACTACTAAACTTTACAAAGGTCTACAGACCCTACCCCCCTTTGGATTTGAACTTGTAACCTCCTAGGAGGAAACACATGTTCTTAACCATTAGGCCCATTCAAGCTATGCTATATCATCCACATTTATCAATTTATTATGAAATACAAAAAGATTCTCCTCGGTAAGGTTCTCCTCACCAAGGATCAAGCCAAACAAGTGTTTCCTCCCATAGATGCAGCTCCATCTTCACTCCACTCCAGCATATATTACTACAGTTACCTTGTTTCTCAAGTGTTTTGTTGAAAATACAACTTACATCCAACTTATTTGCCTAACTTTAGAATGCGATAAATTTGTTTGAGTCAATAATTGTTGGAGATATGTTTTACATGTATGGATAAGAATGAAACTGCAACTAAACTAAACTAAACTAAACTAAATTGCAACTAAACTGCATGTATGGATAAGAATGTGATTATTTCAAGGGTTTTTGTGATGAAATAAGAATTGCTTGAGGCCCATTCCCAGTGGCAACAATACACACTCCTAGAGATATTATTTCACATTTTTTACTCATGGCAGGGTACAACCTTCAAGAAGAAGCTGACTATTTTATCTCAAAAATAAGGGTGATACTTGGAGATATTGAAACAATAGAGAGGGTGAAATAATCATGCATACTTTATGTTGTAATGGGTAGTATAAGGGGCACCACCCTTTAGGTTATTTTAGGTTATTTATAATTCAGTGAAAGATTTGCCAAGAGTTTACAAGATTATATAATTGACTAAAATATTCGCTAAAAAATTATATATACATATTATATTATTGATAAAATAGCCTTCAATTTTTCCTTTGTGTCATGGGGATTCACCCATTTATTATATATATAAATTTAGTGGGGGGTTCTTAAAATCACCCCTAATCCCTAAAATCTAGAATGTAGCATTAATTAGGCATTATCTCTAACACCCCACTGTTAATTCCTACATTACAAAACTTCACAAATTACATAACAGAAAATGTTACAACACTTTAAATTTCATCTGTCTGGCCTTCATCAGCTCCTACACCCACTCTGATACCTCCGGACTATGCTCTTTCTCTTCCTCTTCTTCGAGCTTACCATTCAACTCATTTAAAGCATAAATGCTTTAGACCATCATTCATGAACTTGCACAATAGATAATATTGACAAACTCGGCTCACCAGGGCTTGCATGAGAAAAGTGTTCATGTAATGAATCATCCTATGGACATACCTCCATCTGTCAGATATTTCGCTTTCGGCTATCCGTCAGTTTGTAGAAAGGCAGTCTAGGTACATAATGTCTTCAAAAATCAATTATACAAGGTGACTTCCAATCATAAGAACAATTGTTCTTGAATCCCGGGCTTCCATCTTATATCAAGATACAAGAGTTCCTACTTTCTTTTACATAAACACGTAAACATACAAAAAACTTTAAACATTAACAGACAAAAAACTTTAAGCACACCACTCATAAATCTCTCTCTCTCTCTCTCTCTCTCTCTCTCTCTATATATATATATATATATATATATATATATATATATATATATATAAGGCAAGCTATGACTCTCTATGGTGGCTCTTCCTTCTTCTCATTGCACGGATCATAGCATGCACATTGATCCATGAACAACACATACTTCATCGCCTCATCTAGAAATGAAGACTCCTGCAGATTTCTTCAATTGGTGGTTTTCTTAGTTTATGTGTATATTTCATGCAATTCAAGTATATCGTAGAACTAGAAATCCTCTTGACAATGCATTTCTTGATGGAATTGCTCTAGATCTGAATCTGAATAGTACTTAATAATACCATGTAAACTTGAATAGATTGCAGGGTTTCACGACAGTTCATTTCAACAGATCTGCTACGATCTCTCCTTTGATTCTCCATTGCTACGCAGAGACAACCTGGAACAACAGAGAGGCAAAATTGCAGTAATTTCTGGACAACACCATAAATATCTGTCTGTTATCTATTGCCTTCACTCGTCAAAGCATCCCGTAAAAGGTAAATCACTAACTTGGCATATGTGGGAATGCAACACCTCGCTAGGGATCACTCAATCTATTCTATACACGGTGCTCAAACACAGTTTAACCCCAAAATCATGGCCTTAATTCAACTATTTTGTAGAATCAATAAGTCTCAACAGGTCTCAATAGTGGCCAGATGCAGCAAGCATCTTATAATTCATATGTTCTTCATACAAAATTGAATTAAAAGTACCTAAATGCATATATACATAGAAATCATCAAGAATTATGACGTCTTAAACAAGAAAGCATTGAAAACAGTCCTTTCTTCATGCACAAAGAAAATATATATCACTGGAAAACAAACATTGACAGTAGTGAATCTTCCAGGACAACAAAAAATTCCATGAATTTAAAGGCAACTTTCTAGTGAATCTTCCCAGATCAGACGTAGCACATGAATTCTTCGTTGTGGATTTCCTTCTCTCGCAATTTCTCTTTGAACTATGACATCTCTCTAACACAGATTTGGTTTGCTTGTTGTGGTGATATCAAGAGTATTGAACATATGGAGGAAGCGATCCTAACAATGTTGTTCTCCCAAGGCACCAACGACTTACTTCAACAATGACTCTTCTCAAAAACTTCAGGACCTCTACTTTAGGCGATGGAAACCATCACAACTGATTTATACTTCACAAACCAACACTCAACAGTCATTGCTCCTCATTTCTGATACCAAATTGAGAATTAGATGGCATTCATTGCACAATCTTATACAGAGAAAATAGTATTGTATTACTTACAATAAACTGAGATACATCACACCTAAATAAGTGTTGTGAGATCCAACTTATACCACTCTTGGAGGGATAGGTTGAGAGAATCTCTCAACATCCTCCAACAAACCCAATCCAATCCCTAAACTCTAGAATGTAGCATTAATTAGGCATTATCTCTAACAATTCTATGGTCTGTAAACAACATAACCACCCCAATTCACTTTGGTGTTTCTTTTCCCCTACTTCAGGGGTATGTTAGTATTAGTGGACTAGTGTGCGATGCACGACCACTTTCAAATAATTATGAAATTCTCACACGATCCATCTGTGAATCGTGTATTAACCATGCGTAGTCGCGTATTGAATGTAAATGATTATGAAATTGTTGCTAAAGAGATATAGAGAAATTAAACAATATTATAATAAAAATTATAGAAGATATTCTGAAAGAGCGTTAGGCAAAGGTTTTAATATTTTTCATATGGATTTAAATGACCTAAATTTATTTAGAAAGTGACGATTAAATTAAAATTATATATATTGTTCCAGACTTTAGTCAAAATCATCTAGTTAAATTTTACATAATACTGATGATATTATAAATATTGTGCAAGTTAAATTTATGGAGAATCTATGGTGGGAAACAAAATTAAAGGATAAAAGAAAATTAAGATATTATAAAGAAGTGGTTAACCCTAACCTTGAATATGAGAAGTATGTCTTTGTTTTGACTAGAGTAAAGAAGAGAATCAATATTGCTAAAATAAGAACTAATTCTTTTGAGCTTCATAGCTAAAATGAGCATTGGACAATCCTCAAAACACTTGTGACACCAAGAGGGTTGAAGATGAAAAACACTTGCTCCCAAATTAGATCCCAATTTCCAAATATTTGTCACAATATCGACCTTCCTAACCTTCCAAGTCATCAAAACTTTAGTGATCTTGGAACACTTCTCTTAATGTTTTTCAAGCATCCAAATGACATTTTAAAGAAATCCAAGTAATCTCTTCCTTTTCTTAAGGTCCGATAGAACAATTTTGATCTCAGTGGACGTTAATCACCACGATCATATATATGTCCGGTCTTGGATAAACTATTGGGGAATCATGGAAGACACCATTTTGTAGAATAAAGATACTATTTAAAAAATCATCAAATCAAAATTTAAGGAGAAAATGTGGTGTGATAAAGAGTTAGAGGAAAAAAGAAAATTAATGTATTATAAGGATGTAATCAACCCTAATCTAGAAGATCAAAATTATCTATGTGTTTTGCCGAGTGTAAAGAAAAAAATAAGTGTTGCTAAGATAAGAACAAATTCTCATGAGCTCCATAGTGAAACTGGGCATTGGTCAATTCCTAAAACGCCATGGGATGAAAGAGTGTGTCACCTTTGTGACACTAAGAAGGTTGAAGATGAAAATCACTTTCTCTTAGATTGTCCAACCTATACCCATATTAGAACTCATTTTCAAAATATTTGTCACACTACCAACCTTCCTAACCTCTTAACTCAACAAAACTATGGTGATCTTGGAAAGCTTCTCTTAATGCTTTTCAAGCGCAGAAACAAAATTCTAAAGAATCACAAGTAGTTACTTAATCTCTTAAGGTTCAAAAGACCAATTCGATCTTAATGGACATTAATCATCGTCATCATCATCATCATCATATATATATTAAAAAATAATATTTTATAATAATAATTTAATTTTAAAGTAGTATTTTAAAGAGATAAGATATTCATATTTGCTTGTTGAATAAAAGACTTTTCTATGTATGTATTGTTTTTACTATATATATATATATATATATATATATATATATATATATATATATATATATATATATATATATATATATATATATATATATATATATATATATATATATATATATATATATATATATATATTTNTATATATATATATATATATATATATATATATATATATATATATATATATATATATATATATATATATATATATATATATATATATATATATATATATATATATATATATATATATATATAATTTTATTTCAAATTTAAACTTATAATTTTTTAAAGGAAAATACATATCTTTGATATTTTTTTTTAGGAAATACATATTTTTAACATATTTGTATATAAACAATTTATTTTTATAGAAATTATTATAATTAATATATTATTGAATTAAAAAAATATTAAACTTTAAATAATTAATTTTAAAATTTTAAAAATCAATTAAAAAGATAATTAAGGCAAATTTATAGAGGACCATTAAGGCATGAGAATGTAAATAATTTTTTTTTATATAAAATTATTAATTAAAAAGACAAAATAGTCAACAAATTTTAATTCCTTAATTATAGATGACCATTAAGACATGAGGATGTAAATAAGAAAATGTATACAAAATTATTCATTCACGAAAAGTATATAAAAATAAAATAACATTATAAAATTTATTAGATTATTAAAAAAATATTTTATAAGTAAGTTTTAATTTATATTTAGGGTTGGTAGGTGGGTGTTATCATTTATGATATTATGAAAAAGGGGAAATAAGTTTTGAATGAGACTTGGAATAACAATACATAATGATGAGTCCTTGTCGAGGTCTAAAAATCTTAGATTGAAATCTAATTAGAGATTTGATAATTATTGATGACTTGTGTTTAATTATAACATATATGAGAAATACAACCATCTCTATTGATTGTAACTTGGTAAGGATAATATCTATAATTCAGCAAGAAACGAGAATATTTGCATTGATCGAGTATTATCTTGTGTTGAGAGCCTTAAATCTTTAAGAAGATAGTCTTGCCAACTCCGCTACTCATTTGGAGGTCGACAAACTTAAAACAAAAGGGGGGTTTTTACAACACCAATTCCATAATTCATTAACTAATGGTTAATCCAATGGATGAAGAGACAAGTGGCATTTTAATGCCAAAGGTCCCATGCAAATCCAATTTGCAGTTCATTCTCATGCTTAGGGTATGAATTAAACTCCAGAATACACTTGCACACATTGTTGATGGAGGAGTAGAGTAATATGGTATCATTACTCACTATGGTGGAGAGATGTGGGTTATCTTTGAGCAATAGTCATGGTGGTATGAATTTGGTATTCTAGTTGACAAAGCCCTCCACTCCTAATTCATGGGATGAATTTCTAAAAATGAACTTTGTAGCTTACCCCAACTAATGCAATTCAAGGAATAGGTTGGTAGTTCACTATTTCTAGCATTTTGGAGGTTCATTCCGCAATTCAGAGACTAGTGGAGGTACACTATGTTAATTCTAGTGTTATCTTGGTCTTGATGCTCTAATTTCTCTAGATTCTAGGCATGGAGGAGCACAACCATATAGGTCAATGTGTAATCTGTGAGATGTTGGGGATTCAACAAGTTTCGAGGAACCATGAATGCCTGATTTGGAGCAACCATTCTGCGATGGTTAACTGCGCCAGTCATTTTCATGACCAAGAGATATCCATTCTTCCCACTTACTTCCATTTTCCTCCTCCTGTGAATGCAAAGACAAAGCATAGCACAAGTCACATAGAAGAGGAGCCGACAATATGGGTTATGTATGCACAACGGGTCGAAAGTCATATATCAATGTAATTCCCCATATGGGTAACATATTTTTTGGAAAAATATGTTAGAACTATAAAACCATCCCTTATATTAAGTAATCCCCCATCCTTCGCTCAATAAGCAATACACATATCCATTGGAGCCCCATCTAATATAAAATGCATTGTCTAGTATAAAAGACACCCTTTATAAATATGCTTGAGAACTATAAAATCTTACTATAAAAGACTTCCTTGTGAATATGCTTCAAAGCTAAGAAATCCTCCCCTTTGGAGAGACATATTAAAACCATGAAATCATTCACTCTCCTAACAAACCCATCATCCTTAACATTAAACAACTTCATTGCACACTTGTAATCCACAAAAGCATGACATGCCACTAGAACAAATTAAACATTAATGGAGAAATGATAACACTTAGTTATAAGGTAAGTCTAATTTTGTATGTAGCAAATGAGGTTACCTTTTGGAGTGTATTTTTATTCTATTTACTTTTGAGGAAATTTTCAGTTTTGGTTGGTTCAAGTTCTCTGATCAAAATGTTGTAGTTATTTCTTAGGGTACGAGTATGGCTGCAGGTATAGGTGCAACACTTTTGAAACATGGGATGAGGGTACATCGAGGGTATCCATATGTGATTTTAAATATATGAAAAAATAATATTAAAAAACATCACTGAAATTTATGTAAACCAGCAATGATTTATATTTATTTTCAGATGAGATTCATCATTCAAATTTCAACTTCAAAGTCAATCATTTTCCATTCATCAGTTATTACCAGGAACCAGATCTTATTGAATAAAGAGAAACCCTAGTTTCTAGGTCCCATAATAGGTGACCTCCACGGCTTGATCAACGCATCTTATTCGCTCTACTATCACGCTTCCCTTTGACCCCACTAACCACCCAACTTGTCTCTTTGGAATATAATAGAGTTTAAATAACCCAACACTATCTATAGACTACTCCAACAATCTCTTCTTTCTACACCCAAATTGCTACCATACATTGTCGTTAAAAAGAACTCGAACTATTGACTCTACAGGGAAGGCACCAACATTACACTTCTCCTCTTGAGGGAAGCCTACTACTTTCTCTTCCAAA
Source organism: Picea engelmannii (assembly GCA_009831015.1). Classification (NCBI taxonomy): domain Eukaryota; kingdom Viridiplantae; phylum Streptophyta; class Pinopsida; order Pinales; family Pinaceae; genus Picea; species Picea engelmannii. The sequence goes on from ML793774.1 coordinate 603,986, forward strand.
CTAGGAAGTTGAGGTCCAACTCTACCACATCAACCTATATCGCACATCATGTGAAGGGATAGAGGCATGGAATTATTTTCCTCCCGCCCTTATCTTCTCTCGGCGAGTGAAGACTTCATATTCGAACACCCTCAATGTCGAGGTTTGTTATTAAATAAATTAACCTTGATTTGTTGATGGGAGACAAGGGATGAATTCAATCGACTCCATCTGTGGAAAATTGAATGTAAATTCCCGGGCATCATATATAATGTTATTTCTCCTTTCTAGAGATAGAATTTGAGAGTTAGTTGAGAATGATCACTTCATACTTCCCTTATTTGGTTCGTTGACGTGCAAATCACTAGTTAAAGTTCAACTTCTGAGATCTAAGACTTCAATAGTGCCAGCTAGGGAAACCCTCTCAAGAACGGAACAACTTGGGATCGATCTAGCTCTCAATGTAAGAAACAATCTTACTCATTTTCATGTATTCTTTTTTTATTTTAAGCAACATATGAAGTATTTTGTTCACTACAAACATTTTCTTCTACTGTTTTCTTGTCATGTTGTAGCCATTTGGGTTAGTATAGACTATCCAAGATGGGCATCTCACCTTATTCAGTAATTCACCACCCCACCCACCCACATCATCGAAGTTTACGCTTCCTTTATTTTTGTATTTCATTTGCCACAGGGAGATCTCATAGGAAGATGTTTTTCCTTGGTCATGATTAACAGAGTCCAGAGCCATCATCAAGTATTTGGCCAAGAAGTACAAGGGGAAGGGCATTGATCTCCCTGGAAACATGATGGCGGAGCAAGCCTTTCTTGAGCAGTGGTGTGAGATGGAAGGACACTCATTCTTACCCCTTGTTGATAGCATTTTGTTTGAAATATTCCTCTCCCCATTGTGGGGAGGCACCATGGATGAAGCAGCTGTGGAAATCAATATTGGAAAGTTGATCGAAGTGTTGGATATATGCGGGGAGAGGTTGTCAAAGACCAAGTACTTGGCGGGCGATTTTGGGAGGAATGCATGACCTGTCTTGTGAGACTCTGTGAAAGGGGGTATTTGCTGTCAGAGCCTCTTTCACTGTATTTACTTTGATTCTAAACATGCTTTACTACACATGTTATGCCAAGGAAAAACAATATCGTGGAAACCTTTTACCGAAGTAAACCCTCGCTGGGTATGTACAGTAGAGATTTCTTTCTTTTGTATTACATCTTTAGGTAGAATTTTGCGGCCATTGAAATGTTTGTTGTATTCTTCACCTTTTTCTTCTATTGAGATATGTTAATAGTCAATATGGATTGTTGTCATTCTAAAGGGAAATTATCATAAGGCTGTTGTAGGTACTTGTTTCCGCTAGACATATATATTTGTAAAATGGATTGCAAATAAATTATTCTGTCACTGGATCTCTGAAGGGTACCCTTCAATTTTTTCATTTTATTCAGTTCTTTCTTTGAATTATGCATGGATTTTTTTTGTGTATTGTCATTTGGAATTATACATTTGGAATTTCAAAGTTCAATACACAAGTATTTTTAAATTTCCGTGTATAACTTCATTTGGAATTATATATGGATAGTTTTTTACATGTTATATTTTAACAAATAATATTGGTTCTACCAGAAGATTTAAAAAGTTAAAAAGTAAAAAGCTAAAATTTTGTTTTTCTTTGATGAAACAGGTTAACTACCTAATACTCAATTTTTTTTTATGAAATAGCTTAACTACCTAAAACCTAAAATAATTTGGCATTTAGTTACTAATAATCTGTCACAATTCACTAGGGAGGAGTAAAGCCTCTTTTGGTTGAGGAAGACAAGGAATTTTTAGAAAAAAATGAAAAATTACTTTAAAAAAAGAAAAATTACAAGATCTAGAGCATGATCTAAATGATGCTTCTCAACAGGTATGCAAGGAAGCATTTATTGTTTTGTTTACTTCTGTTATCCATGTAAAAATAAGGTTGTTTTATTTGGACCTTCCAACTTTGAGGGTGCCATTATTAAATGGGGTATTTTAATGAAAACAAAATTTGGTTCTGATTTCTGCTTCCAGTTTCATGTGACTTCTAACATCTTAACTTATTATTTTTAAGGTTTAATTTGTTAATGTTTTATAGGATATTCTTTATCACTTGATAAGTTAGGCTCATTTATTATGAATAACAAGTTCAAATGGTTTGAAAAAGTAGAAAGGCATTGTAATTTGCATTGGCCAATAAAAACTATACCTTTCCAATTTCCTTGACGAAAATAAAACACACATTGTACTCCAACATGAGATCATAGATACTTTCACAAGTAAAGACCAAAAAATATTTCCCACCCAACAATGTGAGAAATTACACCGAGCAATAGGTATATCCACAAGTAATCACTCAAGGTTGAAAATGTGGCCCATAAATATAGCCATATTCCCATTTCCAAACATGTGAGTGGAAATAGACTCTGTTGCAGATAGAGATGAAAATGTAATATTATAATTTTTCGAAATAGATTGTACTGCAAATAGAGATGAAGATATACTATTATAATATATTCGTTCAAGAGATTCCATTACATGTATGAGGGCATGTGGATAGGAAGAGTCTCATGCCACCATACAAATTATGAACAATTTTAAATTGTTTTTCTAATTTATGCTCCAAAATAAGCCTTTCTATCTTCCAATGTACATGTTACTCTCAAGCAAACCTCATTAAAAATATCTACTGAAGCAAATTTCCAACTATTGGAGCCTACAAGAGATTGCAAACATAATGATGCACTGTTGCTTAATGACTCCACTTTTCCTATTAGTACATCAAGCAAGGGTTTACATAGGTTTCTTAAAACACCCTCTTGTTGGGCCTCTATGCTAAAAGTATCAATGTCATACCTAGCTATGCCTGCAACAACTCTTCCACAAGCTTGTTGTAGAGGAAATTATAAATTGTAACCTTGTACAATGTCTACTGTAAACAGATATTCAGAAAAGAACAGAAAATATACAATGGAAAATACAAACATTACACAGAGATTTTTCCCCTGGAAACACAAACCGGGAAAACTAGCATATATTATATTCATTCATGGTGTTACATTGTTTACAATACAATATACATATAGGAGCCAGCAGCATCCAAAAATCTAACCCAATGATCTGGATTAGTCCAAAACCCTAATTCCTTAACCGGAAATAGAAAACCATCGGAAAAAACCATGTGCCGAAAAAACCACCTAAATACATGACATGTTTCCCGAGGTAGGTGTCATGTTTCCCGAGGCAGAAATTTTTTTTCCAGGGGTGTTGCCCCTGGACCCCTGCGCACCCGATGCATACACTCAGACACTACTACTCATGCAAAGAATATAACACATACCCAACATTCTCCCACTTGTTTTCTTTGCATACAGGGGGTTACAGGGCTACATAGTCAAAAATCCAAGGTAGCAATGCCCATGGATCCTCTACACCAAGAGAACTTCTCAGTGCTCACAGATTTTGTTAATGAGTATGCAACATTCTTCAAAGTATCCACTTTCATCAGTGATACTTTCTTTTCTTCAATCATGTCTCTCATAAAGTGATATTGAACATCAATGTGCTTTGTCTTTGAATGATAAGCAGGGTTCTTCACCAGAAAAATTGTACTCTGACTGTCACACTCTATCCTTACAGCTTGTTGTACCAACCCAATAACTGAACATAATATTTGTAACCATACTTCTTCCTTACTTGCATGAGTGGCTGCCATGTATTCAGATTCTGTAGTTGAAAGTGCCACTGCAGCCTGTCTTTTGCTCATCCAACTTATTTCTCCTCCAAACAGGTTAAACACATACC
>ML793774.1:609228-624169 GCA_009831015.1 Picea engelmannii
TCTCATCTCCTCCGACAACAAGGATGAGACCACTTCTTCAAACTTCAAAGAAGTTGTATTACTACCTATGGCCACAACCAGACTATCCCACGAGTCTGGTAAAGAACACAACAAACTGATACATTTATCTTCATTTGAAATTTAATCTCAACAGATACTAACTGACTTACCACAGTATTGAAGGTGCTCAAATGCTCTGCCATCGAGTCTCCATATCTCATCCTCAAGTTATACAACTTCTTTCTCAGGAATAGTTTATTTACCAGGGACTTAGACTGATACAACTTCCCCAAATTTTCCCATAAATCCTTGGTTGTAGCTTCCTCTGACACATTCAATAATACTGAATTGGAGAGACACAGTCGGATTGTGCTCTTTGCCTTCCGATCCATCTTTTTTCAATCATCTGCAGAAGTTCCTGTAGGTGCAGTACCTAGATCTACCACGATCCACTGATCTCTGTCCACCAAAAGATCTTCCATATTGAGCTTCCACAGCTCAAAGCTTTTCCCATTAAACTTCTCGATCTCCATCTTCGAATTGCTTTCCATTTCTTTTCACCTGAAAAACAATACCGCAGATCTCCCACTGTAACAAGGCTTATCACAGTTCTGAGCCAAACCCTTGACCACAAAGGCGTCCCCCTGAAGCCAATAAATCTCTGATACCAAATGTAAATTCCAACCTTGTATAATGTCTACTATAAACAGATATTTAGAAAATAATAGAAAAGATACAATGGCAAATACAAACATTACACAAAGATTTTTCCCTTGGAAACCCAAACCGAGAAAACCAGCATATATTATATTCATTCATTGTGTTACATTTTTTACAATACAATATACATATAGGAGCCAAGGACATCCAAAACCCTAACCCAATAACCTAGATTATTCCAAAACCCTAATTTCTTAACCGGAAATAGAAAACCATCGGCAAAAACCATGTGCCGAAAAAACCACCTAAATACATGACATGTTTCCCGAGGTAGGTGTCACATGCAAAGAATATAACACATACCCAACATAAATGACCCTACACTTGAAGATAGACTCTTCACAACAGTGGCCATAATTTTTCTTATAAGAGAAATGTGTTTTTTCCATGCACTTTTGCAAGTACTTCATAAGAGAGATATTGCATACTGGCAACTAGAATCCTTGTTGCTATCTTTAGAGTCTGAGTCTTTGTCTAAGAATAGAGGTATTGTCCTTGTGGTCATAATATTTACATAGCTTTTCAGTGCATTCACGGTTGTTTGTCTCCTATCTAGATCCTTATCTAGATTGGAAAGTTCTTGTTTTACTAAGGGGCTCAACGCTTTCCCCATTAAAGACCAATGAACAAATACTAGAGAAAAGTAAAAAAATAGCAAGAAAAACTTTTTTATTTTAGAAACATTGTATTAAATTTATACCGTAAAGGTTATCTGACCTATTATTTTCTTTATCAAAGCATCTCATGCTTTGAAATTCCTTTGTATGTCCTCGAGTGTTTTGATGGTTCATACTTCTGTGTGGTGAAAACAAGATCCCAAATTAAAAAACCCTTCAAAATAGGAGTGGAGCAAAGAACAAAATATGTGAAATCATGGATGAGCGTAGCACTAGCTTATGTATACAACTGTAGCTCCGATCTTAGGTATGTCAATACTACACATAATATAAGCACAACCATCCAATAGGTGGATTGGGTTACAAACTTCACCAACAATTCTCTCAGCGTGGTCGATGCTCTAGATACTTACAGGAAGGATATGGTCCTATAGATGACTCCCACAAGGAAGAGATCGACCAATCCCTTTAGTAATGCACATTATTACGATCTTCCTAATAAAAAATGGGATTGGGATGTATTAGTGGTGGATGAAATGTTTTGAAATTGTAAAATAGAATCGATTATTTTTCTAAAAATAAATTGATTATAACTATCATAATTCCATACTTTGTATTAATAAGCATTATATGAGTTTGTATAAATAACACAATTTAATAGTTTGTATTTTACTTACTAACGTGGAAAGGATAAGCATGAAAACACGGCCTACCTGGTAATCCATTAGTGTGATACTCCACTAGTGTGTTGTGTTGGTGTTATTTACTCAACTCAATGTCATCATGGATAATAGGATATGAGTGTATTGTGTTCCAATAATTGTTAGAAGATGTACAACACTACCACCACAATTTTTATATTTTGTTGATCACATAATGTAAGTTTTCAATAGAGAAACTCACACCACTAGATGCAAAGTACAACGCATGATATATTATTTGAAGGCATCTTGATTCCATAATTATTATTTCTATTTTTTTAAAATTGTAAATGGATATTTATAAATATTATAGAGATGGTTAAGTGGACAACCATCATAAGCATCCCACATCTACCATAAACATCCCATCCATTGGACTAATAAAAAATCTATGCAAGGGGAAGGAGAGTGAATGTTTAACAAGTCATGGTAGGGTGTTATGAAGAGTTCACGATTTATATGTTTTTTTAGGGTGTTGGTAGGGTGCCTTTGTTCAACATTTCCCACACAAAAAAGTACTTTGTTGTCCATTACGATTGGTAAATTTCATGCATTTTTCAACATGCCTTTCTTTGTGTGATCAGTTCCCTCCCCAATGTTTCACATTTCATATAGATTTGTCTTGTTTATTATGGTTTTGATTATTTCATGCATTTTATAGCATGTTTCACGTTTTTTTAGGGTTCACCCCCTCTTGATGTATGATCTCATGCCATCTTACAACAAGTTTAAACTTGACCTTGCCCAATTTTGCTTCTATAGGTTATAGGTTAAGTAGCATAGTAATTGTCCACATAAGCAAGAAAGATTATTGGAATAGTAATAGGATTAATAAAAATATTGATGTGAGAGACAATAAAGAGTTCTCATTCTAGATTTAAAATCCACCATTTATGCATAAAGAGATGAAACAATTCATTTTCTCCAATTGTGGAGGCACCATGGATGAAGCAGTTGTGGAAATCAATATTGGAAAGATGACAAAGTGTTGGATATATACGAGGAGAGGTTGTCAAAGAGAAAGTACTTGGAGGGAAATTTTGCGAGGAATGCATACCATACAAAATACAGGGCTAATTCGATATGCGTCACTTGTTTTGTGAGACTCTGCGAGAGGGGGTATTATGCAAAACAATATCACGGAAACCTTTTACCAAAGTAAACCCTTGTTGGGTATGTACAATAGATATTTATTTCATTTGTATTATATCTTTAAGTAGAATTTTGCGGCCATTGAAATATTTGTTGTATTCTTCATCTTTTTCTTCAGTTTCTGCTAGAATCAGATGGATTATCAAGAAATGGGGAAAAGAAAACATCGAAGCGAGGGAAGGGAACACCGAAGAAATGGGTCCTACTTCTGCTAGAATCGGTAGTAGGATTGTATCTTGTAGGATGGATTATCAAGAAATGTAACTTTAGTATTTTTATAGGGCTCTTCTTCCTCTTCCATTTTCTTTGGAAAAGAAGGTCATATATATGTGATTATTGTAGGTGGGCATGCATCTGGGTGATTCAGCTTTGGATTTATGTGATTATTGCAAGTGGGCATGCAACTCATTGATTTAGCTTTGGAGTTAAAGAATCATTGAAAATATTTTGGGAGATGTGGGATGAACATGGACCTTGTAAAGTGTTTATTTTCCATCCACAGACAAAATTCTAATTGAGAATTGGATGGTGGTCATTGCACAATCTTATACACAAAACATAGTATTGTATTACTTACAATAACCTGAGATACATCACACTTAAATAAGTGTTGTGAGATCCAAGTATTCCACTCTTGGAGGGAGAGGTTGAGAGAATCTCTCAACATCCTCCAGCAAACCCATTCCAATCCCTAATAAGGATGATTTTAGGGGATACATTTTGCTCATGGGAAAAATTAAGGGGCCTAAAAATTTTTACTGGGCGATTTTTTGTATTATAATGTTTTTTTTAAACTTTTTTCATTTGCCCATAGTTTATTTTAAAAGAAAAAACGTATGTAGGGTTCGCCCATGTTTTTAGGAGGAAGAGAGAAGAAAAAACAAGTTTAGCCCGTGAAAATTCGAGCTTCAAGCTATCGTTCGCCCAATTCCAGGAAATATGGGAATTTCTGGTAGAAGTTCGTTCAATTATAGGAAATATGGGAATTTTTGGTTGAAGTTCGCCCTCCCATTTGGTTTAAATCTAGGTTTAAAGTATAATTCATGCCCAAATTCATAGTATGGACAGTTACCATCTTGAATATTATGTTTGCCCGATTTCCTAAGACCAAGGGGATTTATGGGAGCTATTTGTGCCTCCCATCCAGTGTAAATCATACAGGATCTACCAATATGTTCACTGGGTTCACATTGAATCTTTTTGATGAATTTTCTCATCTCCAGAGGTTCTTGAGTGTCGGGTGGGTTACCATAATTGATATTGAAGTTCTTTGGGTTTCTTGAATGCCGAACGATGTCTTTCTTATATTATTGCAGCCTAGAATTGAATAAGCAACAAGGTTGCAATCTCACCTTTGTCGACTATCTTGAGGTAATTCAGCTTTATCCCTTTGTTGTTTCATTTCATGACAATGGGAAATTTTTGCAACATTGCATCTGCCCATCATTTATTAAAATCCTCAGATCACTTTGGAATACTTAATTTTCTTGCAACACTACATTTTCCACAAACCTTGATTGTTTCCTCAGTGAAGTTGCTTCAGATCCTACGACTGTTATTTCTATTGAGAAATAACGTGCCATTTTCATGATATTCTTTGATTCCAAAGGAAATATATTACATAAATATGAGGAAAGAACAATTAGCAGAGACAATGCCTTCCTTTAACTAGATTGTAGGTTCCAATATTGACAGTGGTAGGAGTTTTAGTTTGTTGGCTTATTTTTTTTTTGCTAAAACTTCTTTTGCCAGTAGATCATGCAAATCGATCTTCCTAGATTTGATGGAAATACCACTATCAAAAATTCCAAAACTAGAGCATATAACATTCACAACATATTTCACATTATACTGAGCATGATTTGACTTATGAACCAACCACAACTCCATCCCATGGAACTGATCTTATGCTTTCTAGACTAGTTGGTGTTACCAAAATAGCAATTTCAGAAGCAACTTTCTATGTTTCGGCTTTTTGTTTTTGTTTTTCCAGTTTTATTTCCAACAAGGATTTTGGTTTTGGAAATGGAATAGACTTCCAAGCTCAATAAGATACATAGTATTCCACATAGTTTCTAGGTAGAGACTCAATAGTGCCTAAAGCAATCATATCAACTAGACTTGACACTGAGATCTAGTCTACAGGAGAAGATTTTTCAATGTTGTTGATTGTAAATCTGGGATTTGGACATGAGAACAAGAGTTGGAATATTTACAAGTTAGAACCGAAGTAACTCTCAAATATCTAGTAGTTTCATTTTCCTGCTACACCATTTGATGATTGGTTACTTCCAAATTCCCTTTATTCCACTCATAAGACATCTCCAAATTCTTTTCGTATCTAGACTTTTTATCTGTTCTTTTATTTATCTCACATGTTTCAACCATATCCATTTTCCTCATTGTTGATATGTCATTATTGACCTGTTTCTTGTGGAGTTTAACCTCTTCACCATGCACAACTTTTGATACCATTGGATCATTGTGATACATATTCTTATCAAGACTAACCTTTTCTAAAGTATATCCAACAAGAGGATCAACTATAGAACTTTTCCATAGCCCAGTGTTTGTAATATATCTATCTGGTAAAACTACATTTGCAATAGATAGAGACATTAGAACTCTAAGGATATGCTCCACCTCTAGCGGGGCTTGGGAATCATCTATTCTTAGTGATAAGGCATTCGAAACTGAAGCACTATGTAACACACTGTTTCCCCCAGCCTGTAAAAATAACTATATTGGCCAAGAATTATGGAAAACTCAAAGACATGAATGTTTGATTTGATGAACCTTTTTATGAAAGGTCGATGAATGTAAATTATGTTATGAATATGTGTTGCATGGATTCTGGGAGGGGGATGTGATAAAAGATACCATGATGGATAATGAGAGGTGGTGGAAGGGACCTAGAATGGTTGCGTTATTTTCCACCAAGCCAGTACCATACTGGTTTTACTTGCTCAAAGACCAAAGCAACTCTCTGACCCAGGAATGGATTTCCCATCAGATTGGTAGGTGGGGAGGCTCCTCAAGAGTTAATGAGGGGATGCGGGTGAACTACCCATCTGTAACAACTCTCAGACCTTATAGTGGACATGGAAATTCACGCCACATGCAATCTTGCAGAGAAAAGGCAAGAGAGGAAGTGTGGTAAGGGGGGGAGAGAAGAGAGGAGAACGTGCACGACAGGGATCGCGGGGAAGAACTGGAGAAACTCCAGAAACACAGGGAGTTATGAACAGAGGAGAAGGAGAGTAACCTTCGACCTTGACTTCCGTTGAGCCGGAAGTAGAAAATGGAACCTCAAGCATCGTGGTCTAGCTTGGGGGTGGCTAGTGGTAAATCCATTTGGAGTCACTGAGCCTATGGTTGGGTGGAAATGAGCACCCCTCTCAACAGTCGTGTCACACCTGGTGTTTTCTGATAAGTGTTTATATCTTATATCTTGAATTGAATATCCTAGAACGCATGCTCATGTTTGTACACTCATAAATGGTTTATGTATAGAAGTGTTTGCCTGGTGTTTTGATCGGAAATAGTGGATGCATGCTTATACTTATATGACCATAATTGATTTATATACAAAATGAACAAGTTCAGATTATGAGTCTGTTCCCTAGAGATTTGTCCCATTTACTTGAATCACGCTATGCCCTGGTTTGATTTCCCCGAAGGCACCTCCTTCCGGGAAGTTCCCTTGCATTCCAGAGCCAGAGTGAGTTCCTTGAAAAGACTACCATTTTAGTAAACCCACGATTTTAATTCACCCCTGTCACAAAAGTTCATAGCTCGGTTATTTAGGAAGGCTTTTCAGTCTGGTCGCCAAGCCTAGGGATAATTACCCAAGAACCCGTTAAAGGATTATGTGATTTGAGTCTAGAAACCTTGTACAAGAGAGAGTGGTTCTCTCAGATTTTGGTGTTTTGATGTTTCAGCACACGGTAAACCCAAGGGAAAGTTCCCTTGTATTCGCCAGTCATGAAATCTTGAAATGTGAAACCCCGAAATGGTCTAGCGTGAATAGGTTTTGGTGTTTCGATATTCCGGCACCCGCGAAACCCCGAAATGGTCTAGCATGAATAGGTTTTGGTGTTTCGGCATTCTGGCACCCGGGAAACCCCGAAATGGTCTAGTGTGAATAGGTTTTGGTGTTTTGGCATTTCAACACCCGAGAAACCCAAGGGCAGGTTCCCTTGTATTCGCCAGTCGCGAAATCTCGATATGTGAAACCCCGAAATGGTCTAGCGTGAATAGGTTTTGGTGTTTCGGCGTTTTGGCACCCGGGAAACCCAAGGGCAAGTTCCCTTGTATTCACCAGTTGTGAAATCCTGATATGAAAAACCCCGAAATGGTTTAACGTGAATAGGTTTTGGTGTTTCGGCGTTTTAGCACCCGGGAAACCCAAGGGCAAGTTCCCTTGTATTCGCCAGTCACGAAATCCCGATATGCGAAACCCCGAAATGGTTTAGTGTGAATAGGTTTTGGTGTTTCGACATTTCGACACCTAGGAAACCCAAGGGCAAGACCCCTCGTCTTCGTCAGTCGCGAAATCTCGGTACACGAAACCCCGATGCGCTTTGTGAATGAGCCCTAGGTCACCGGACAGGGTCTTATGGTAGGAAGGAGGAGTCCCAAAAGAATCTAGACTGCCCATTTGTAGGCACACGAGGGGAAGATTTAAGGCCATCGGGGTTCTAGACATCAGAGGAATAGGAGTGAAGACCTCGCCAAAAATCCCGAAAGGTAGAGTGTCGGGATTTAATCTGGGCTGTTGATCAAGTCGACGATCTGGACCATAGATCCGGATGATACTGGGCTTTTGGGTTCCAGTGATTTTAAAGGGAAAGGAGGAACTCTTGCATCGTGATTTCCCGATTCGTGAAACCTCAAAAGCATTTAGAGGAACAACGCAAAGTCATAGGACCGGTCGTATGAAAAGCAACCGAAGGGAGGAGCTAAGGATCTGTTAGACCCCTTCGGGTTTCAGCATTTCGAAAGACAGAGAACAGGGGAACGCTTGCATTGTGATTCCCCAAATCACGAAAGCCAGAAGCATCTTTTTGGTAAGGCCTGTGGTCATATCCAACGATCACATGGGGGAGCATAAGGGAAGGGAGGGTCTGTGCTAGGCCCCATAGAAATTCAGGGATTTTGTCCCTCGAGAAAAAGGAGAAAAAAGGCAAAAAATCTTAGTTTCTGTAGTGGGTGTGTGACAAATTGGTATCAGAGCATGGTTACAACACTTGGCCTGCTTGGGCTCATGGAAGAGTTGCGCAGGAAATCCATCTGAAGTACTCTTAAAAGGAGTAACTCTCTATCCTAACCCCCCTTATCAAAAGCTGAAGTTAAGAATGAAAATTCCTATTGTGTGTATGCATTTGAAAAATATGAATTATGCGTTGACTGTGAATGAATATAATGTTGACTAAAAGCAAGAGTTTTTATTGCACAACAAGCGGACGATCAATCGTGGGAAACTGCAAACGCATAGAATGGTGATGCACCACGAAGTGGGAGATGGCTCCCACAATAGAGACGAAGAGTCTGACAAAAGGAGAGAGGTAGAGACCCCTCCAGATCTAGCTGAGACTGTGAGAAGCCTCATGGTCGAACTACAGAGCTACAAGGCCGAAAACGAGAGGTTGATAAAAGAGAAAGAGAAGCAAACGAAAATTAATGCAGTCTTGTTGCAGAGCTTATCCGACATACAAAGACAATTGCAGCATGGACCTGACAACAGTCACGCGGACCAACGACAGACAAAGAGAATTCAAAGCCTACCTGGGATACAAAAACGTGGTCCTTTAAGTGGCCACACTGGGAGGAGCACCTCGAGAAAGGTTCACCCCAGAGATAAGGGACAAGCGTCGGATGATTCCTCTGGAAAGGAAACTAGCGACTCAGAGGGATCTTCTAGTAGCAGAACTAGTTCTTATTCCTGAAGAAAACGGAAGAAGCGAAATCATTCCAAAAATCATAATCTCGAAGAATTCAAGAAGGCCAAACCACCCTCTTTCGACGGTGAAATAAAGAAGGGAGAGGAAGTGGAAGCCTGGCTGCTTGGACTAAAGAAGTATTTTAGAGTCCATGACTTCTCGAAAAATTTGAAGGCCCGAGTAGGCACTTTCAACCTGAATGGGAAGGCTTCCATTTGGTGGGAATACCTTAAGAATGTAAAAGGGATTCATGAAGAATATCTATCTTGGGAACAGTTTGAGAAATACTTCAGCAAGAAGTATCTATCGGAAAAATATTTTGACGAAGAGACTAAAGAATTCTATGAACTCAAGCTAGGGAAATGCACCATAGAGGAATATGTAGATTCCTCAAATTGTTGAGGTACGTACCCTATATAAAATAAGAAAAGGCAAAGGTGCAACGATTCATCAGTGGGCTACCTAAGGACTATCATAACAGAATTGAGTTTGACGAGCCAAAGACCCTAGAAGATATTATCTGAAAGGCAAGATATTGTTATGAACAGCTTGGGCATCGGACAGAACCTTGTGAAGGCTGGAAGCAGAAGAATAGTTCAGGATTCCATAAAAAGGGGTTTAAATCCCCAAGATTTAAAAACTATAAAAAGGACTCAAGGATGAGCTTCCCAACCCGAAGTGTACACCAGTAGAATTTCCCCTCCCAGAGCAGAAATAAACCTTTTGGATCTACCCCAGAAAAGATTGATAACCCGAAGAAAGAACCCTTAAAATGTTGGGGTTGTGGAGAAGAACATCTACTGAGGGACTGCCCGCACCGACAACAGAACAATCGAAGAATTTACAAAGTTCAAGAAGCTACCACCTTCAATGACGTGGCCAGGAGTATGTCGCAAATTTATGCAGCCGTGGATAATAAACAAGCTGACCACCAAGCTTCAGTGGTGGAGATGGAAGGTATGATCACCAACCATCTAGTGTCTATTCTAATTGACCCTGGTTCAAATTTGAGTTATATAGCCCCTAAGGCTGTTGATAAGTGTAAATTATAGCCACATAAACACGCCAAGCCATGGTTGGTACAGTTAGCCACTGGCACCAAAAGAAAGGTAGCGGAGGTCATACCAGCTTGCCAATTCACTATGGGTGAATTCCCCACCCAAGCAACCCTTAACGTATTACCCCTAGTATCGTATGACCTATTGATTGGTATGGACGGGCTAGCTGCATATAAAGCCAGACTGGACTGTTACCATAAAACCTTAGAATGTGTAAGTGAAGAAGGAAGAAGGATAACCATTCAAGGGATCCAAAAACCTGTCTCGGTGAGACGAATATCAGCCCTTCAAATGAGAAAGTATTGCAGAAAGGGATGTTCACTATATGCAATACAGGTGTTGGAATCAGTTGAAGATGACAAACCAAGCCTCGAATACCACCCCACACTAAGAGAATATAGAGATGTATTTCCGGAAGAGGTATCGGGTTTACCTCCGAGAAGGGACATTGACTTCTCGATAGAACTTGCACCGGGAGTAGTGCCAACGTCTAGGACACCCTACAGGATGAGCACACTTGAGCTAGTTGAGCTTAAATTACAACTAAAAGAAGTGATGGACAGAGGCTATATCCATCCCAACGTGTCTCCATGGGGAGCACCAGTCCTGTTTGTGAAAAAGAAAGATGGTACCCTCCGAATGTGCATAGATTATAGACAACTCAATAAGGTAACCATAAAGAACAAGTACTCCTTACCCCAGATCCATGACCTGTTCGATCAATTGGGAGGTGCTTCCATCTTCTCAAAGATTGACTTGAGATATGGATACCATCAAGTCCGAATCAAGGGTGAAGACATCCACAAAACTGCCTTCAGGACGAGATATGGTCACTATGAGTTTGTAGTAGTACCATTTGGATTGACCAATGCCCCTGCCACTTTTATGTGCTTGATGAACAATGTGCTCAGCAAATTCCTAGACAAATTTGTACTGGTTTTTATTGACGATATATTAATTTACTCCAAGAATAGAGAGGAACATGAGGAACATCTTAGACTTGTGCTTCAAGTGCTAAGAGAACATCAGCTCTATGCCAAATTTAGAAAGTGAAACTTTTTCCAGAAGCAAATATATTACTTGGGCCATGTCATATCTGAAGAGGGAGTAGAAGTAGATCCTGACAAGATCAGGTATATCATGGAATGGCCTACCCCAAAGGATGTTTCAAATATCAGATCCTTTATGAGCTTAGCAGGATACTATAGGATATTTATAAAAGGATTCTCCAAGATTGGTTGTCCAATCACTGCCCTCCAGAAGAAGGGAGATAAATTCACGTGGACACAAGAATGTGAAGAAAGATTTCAATCCCTGAAACACCTTCTAACCCATGCACCCGTGCTGAAGATCGTTGATCCCGAAAATGACTTCCTCGTGTGCACAGATGCCTATAAGGAAGGGCTCAGAGGATTCCTTATGCAAGGAGGAAGTGTAGTCTTCTATGAATCCCGAAAATTGAATGAGAACGAAATCAACTATGTGACCCATGATCTAGAGTTGGTCGTCATAATGCATGCTTTAAAAATGTGGAGACATTACCTCCTGGGAAGGAAATTTGTACTTATGAAAGACCACTGTGGATTGCAATATTTGTTTGACCAACCAAGGCTCAATGCCAGACAAGCTAGGAGGATGGCCCTCCTTAGTGAGTTTGATTTTGAAATCAAACATGTTAAAGGAAAGGAAAATAAGGTGGTTGATGCCCTTAGCAGAAGTATGAAAACAATTCACCTGGAAGCGGTGAGCACCTGCGAGACGAATGTCAAAGAAAGAGTCAGGAATGCACAAGAAACTGACACATTCTTCCAGAACGTGACCTTGTACCTGAAGCAAGAACCCACAAGAATAAAGTATGAAGGCTACTAGATGATAGATGGAGGTATGATAACTTATAGAAATAGATTGTATATTCCAGATTGTGACGACTTGAAGAGGTTCATAATGGATGAACTACATAAAATACCATATACTGGTCACCTGGGATATCAAAATATGATCACGGCCACTAGGAAACAATTCTATTGGCATGGGTTAAAGAAATACATAGCTAACTATTTAGCTAAGTGCCTAGAATGCCAATAGGTTAAAGCAGAACACCGGCACCCAGCAGGATTTTTACAACCTCTACCAATCCCGGAATGGAAGTGGGAAACCATTTTCATGGACTTCATCACCGGATTACCAACATCGACCAAACAGAATGATGCCATCATGGTAGTGGTGGATAAATTGAGCAAGTCTGCCCATTTTATCCCCGTCAAATCGACTTGCAAGGCAATAGATATCGCCATCATATTCATGAAGGAGATATTCAGACTACATGGTATGCCTAAAGAGATCGTGTCTGACAGAGACACGAAGTTTACTTCCAAATTATGGAAATCCTTGATGGTTGGTCTGGAGACCAAATTATTGTTTATCACAGCCTATCATCCTCAAGCCGATGGATAGACGGAAAGAGTGAACCAAATATTGGAAGACATGCAAAGAATGCATGTAATGCATCAACCCAAGAAGTGGGAAGATTACCTACCACTGGTGGGATTCGCCTACAACAACGACTACCAACAATCCCTGAAGACGAGTCCTTTCGAAGTCATCTATGGTAGACCGTGAAACACTCCAGTCAATTGGATTAATCCCATAAACAGAATTACTATTGGACCCGAAAAGATGAAAGAAATGGAACAACAAGTGATTCAGATAAAACAGAATCTGAAGGTCGCTCAGAACAGACAGAAAAGTTACGCCGACCGAAAGAGAACTCCAAGAGAATTCAAGACGGGAGACCATGTATATCTCAGAGTTAGGCCCAGGAAGAGTTCCCTGAGGATGGTAGCTTGTGCCAGGTTGGCACCTCGGTATTGCGTACCCTTTGAAGTTCTAGATAGAGTGGGACCTATAGCCTATAGGCTAGCACTTCCTCCCATAGTAAAAGAACATAATGTTTTCCATGTTTCAATATTGAAGAAATATGTACATGATTCTAATCATATAATTGACTGGTTTGTGATCCAGGTGGAACTGGAGGGATAATTCCTGCCAGAACCTCAATGCATACTGGACAGAAAGGAAACCCCACTCAGGAACAGAACCATTGCACAGGTCAAGGTGCAGTGGAAACATTTTGGCCCAGATGAGGCTACCTGGGAAATGGAAGATGCCATGAAACAAGCATATCTGATTTTGTTTACTTCTATACATACACGTCATATTGATAGATAGAACATCAAGGATGATGTTCCTTTAAGGGGGATGGAATTGTAACACCTTGTTTCCCCCAGTCTGTAAAAATAACTATATTGGCCAAGAATTATGGCAAACTCAAAGACGTGAATGTTTGATTTGACAGACCTTTTTATGAAAGGTCGATGAATGTAAATTATGTTATGAATATGTGTTGCAAGGATTCTGGGAGAGGGATGTGCTAAAAGAGACCACGATGGCTAATGAGAGGTGGTAGAAGGGACCTAGAATGGTTGCGTTAACTTCCACCGAGCCAGTACCGTACTGGATTTACTTGCTCAAAGACCAAAGCAACTCTCTGACCCTGGAATGGATTTCCCGTCAGATTGGTAGGTGGGGAGGCTCCTCAAGAGTTAATGAGGGGATGGGGGTGAACCGCCCATCTGTAATAGCTCCCAGACCTGACTGTGGATGGGGAAATTCATGCCACATGCAATCTTGCAGAGAAAAGGCAAGAGAGGAAGTGTGGTAAGGGGGGGAGAGAAGAGAGGAGAACACGTGCGACAGGGATCATGGGGAAGAACTGGAGAAACTCTGGAAACACAGGGAGTTCTGAATAGAGGAGAAGGAGAGTAACCTTCGTCCTTGACTTCCGTTGAGCCGGAAGTAGAAAATGGAACCTCAAGCATCGTGGTATAGCTCGGGGGTGGCTAGTGGTAAATCCATTTGGAGTCACTGAGCCTACGGTTGGGTGGAAACGGGCACCCCTCTCAGCAGTCACGTCACACCTGGTGTTTTCTGATAAGTGTTTATATCTTATATCTTGAATTGAATATCTTGGAATGCATGCTCATGCTTGTACACTCAAAAAAGGTTTCTTTATATAAGTGTTTGCCTGGTGTTTTGATCGGAAATAGTGGATGCATGCTTATACTTATATGACCATAATCAGTTTATACATAGAATGAAAAAGTTCAGATTATGAGTCTGTTCCCTAGAGATTTGTCCCATTTACTTGACTCACGCTATGCACTAGTTTGGTTTCCCCGAAGGCACCTCCTTCCGGGAAGTTCCATCGCATTCAAAAGCCGGAGTGAGTTCCTTGAAAAGACTGCCATTTTAGTAAACCCACGAGTTTACTTCACCCCTGTCACAGAATTTCATAGCTCGATGATTTAGGAAGGCTTTTCAGTCTGGTCACCAAGACTAGGGATAATTACCCAAGAACTTGCTGAAGGATCATGTGATCTGAGTCTGGAAACCTTGTACAAGAGAGAGTGGTTCTCTTAGGTTTTGGTGTTTCGACATTTCGGCACACGGGAAACCCAAGGGCAAGTTCCTATTGGATCATGTTGTCATTGATGCCAATGGTTTGATTACTTGGGAGATTGTTGGATCATATGTCATTGATGTAAATGATTTGGTTTGATTGATGTCATTGGTTGATGCCAAGTAATTGATTGATATGATTCCCTTGATGAGAATGGTTGGAGGACCCATGTCCAAGTGGAAACCAATCGATGCAAAGGTAAACAAATGGATGAACTCCAAAGTGGTCCCCT